>WTSP01011424.1:54605-74814 GCA_025331215.1 Actenoides lindsayi
GTGTGGGCTGCCCTGGGTGACCCTGCTCTGGCAGGGGGGTTGGACTCCATCATCTCCAGAGGTCCCTTCCAACCCCTGCCATTCTATGGTTCTATGAATTGTTGCTCAATTCCCAGATTCTCCAGAAGTCAGGTGTCCTGGTCTGGCTGGGACAGAATCCCAGGCCAGCCATGGTCTGCAGGCCATTGGCAGTTTGGAGTCAGCCAGGGCAGCTGACCCACCTTGGCTCAGAGATCTATCCAATCCTATAAACATCATGCTCTATATGAAGGGGCAAGTTTGCTGAGGAGGAAGGAGGTCTCCTGCTTGGGGTCCTGTTCTTGCTTCACCTCTTGTTCCTTCTGACCCTGCTCTGTCTCCTGGGGATTGCTTTCCTGTTTATTGTAACTACTGTACATTTGCTGGGCTGAGTGTACCTTTGTATACTTTGTATTGGCATTACTGTTAGCTTGGCTGTTTCATCAAATTTGTCTTCATTTCCACCCATGGGTCTGCTCTCCTTTTCCCCATCCCTGACTGTGGAGAAGGTGTCACTGGATGGTAGAGCAACTGCTTTAGTTCAGCCTCAGATGGGCTAGATGTAGACAATGGGGAACCCAAGCAGAAGTCTCACTGAAGGGGTGACTTTCAGATGGAGGTGCTGATGAATTCAACTTACTTCTAGGTACTGTTTACTTAGTGGTTTTAGTAGCTGCTTCAATACCCATGAGCAGAGCAGTCCTCATTTTCCATGAAAAAAGGCCCTGTGTGATGGACTCTAGAAAGTCCATCGAAATGTTCCAGTTTCTCAAGTGAAAATACTTTCCACTTCCTTACCCTTCAGGAAAAGCTCAAAACAATTCTATTAAAACAGGAAATTTCCCTTAAAAACTTGCAATTCCTTCAAAACTGCTTTATGAAAAAAAGGTGTCTGGAACAACAGGGCAATTTAACTTCTAGTTTGTATTTAACATTTCATCCAGCTTCTCAAGAAGGAGGGGAAGATTTCAGAACCCAAATGAGAATTAGTTTTGCAAAGCCTCTCAGCTTTCACTGGAACTTGGATGTTTCTGTCTTTGAACCTTTTAAATACCCTCTCCTAAGAAAGATGCTGAGTAAGAATATTCTTTCAGTTTGATTGAGGGCCAGATTTTAGGGTCAGAGTAATTTTTTTAAGAGCCATTTTAGCATTTTTGGTACTTTCCACTCTCATAGTTATTCAGAAGTGTGCATGAAATGGATTTGAATATTTATCTTGCTTCTCTTTCCTATTACTTGCTGTGCTTTTTATAGGCTTAATTTTTCCTTCAGTATTTATGATACGTTCTGTCTAACTTCAGTTCTGAGCAGTAGCTGTAACTGAGAATGAATTAAATTTTTTGATGGTGAATGTAGATACAGTCAAATAAAACATTTTACTGGAAAATGTTCCAAAACTAACCAGCAGTATTAAGTGCCTTGTTGGTGATTCAAACAGCAAACTGAATTTTTAGTTTTTATAGCCTTCCAATAGGAGCTAAGTAAATCATTGACAGAAAAGAAATTAATAAAATACCTGAAGTTTCAGCTCGTGGTTTATGTGGCAACTTTTTTATGTTTTCTTTGCTCTGTGCAATTGAACATTTGTAGATATTCTTTCCTGTAGACACCTGAAGTTGTTCACAGATATTTTAATGATTTTTTTCTAAGAGTATTTTCCTCGATCAGCAAGTTTTTCGGAGCAGTTGATCGCACGTAATTGACAATCAAAATGCAAGCTGTGCTGATTCATTTTTATTAGACACATCATTTACAACAAGGTATTGTTTCTTTCCCCAGATGGAGGTTCCCGTTCAGGAAAATACTAAAACTGAGATTTCAAAGGGACTTCAGAAAGTGCTTAAAGGTAAGTGTGTTCCTCAGCACTTTACTGAATCCAGTATATAATGAGAGTAATTCTTAAAGCCAGTTTCTGCTATGGCTGGTTGTATTTATGAGTTTTAAAATACACTTTTCTGTCTGTGTTCTCTGATGTTAAATTAAAGCTTGCTGCCTCCATAACATCCCTGCCAGGAAATTCCCTTGCCTCCATAGAGAGGGAGCTGAAAAAGAATGTGACTGGAACCACAGGAAATGCTGTTTTTATTAGAGTGACTAGTCAGGGGAATAGGAGGTGCAATTCCAGTCTAATTCCAGTCTAAACAACGTACGTCATCTGTGCAACTATAGGATTTACAATAGAGGCTTTTTTGTGTATGTTATCTAGCCATCCAAATAAGGAATGAATTTGACCACACTCTTGTTGGGTTTTTTCCCCTACAAATACTCACACAAGACCAACAGATGTTTACAGTCTCAGGTTCTTTTCCTTTCCATCAGAACAAGATATTTTGAAAAGCAGTCGGATTGAATCAAACGTACGTACACATATTGACAGATCTGACCATCTCCCTTCCATACTCTTTGATTTTGTCATATAATTTAAGGAATGTAATCCACAGCCTTGACAATAACATTTGTCATGTAACCTTGAAAGGCAGTCTGTCATCTAGAGGGGCTCCGACCTCATTAAAATCTCATTCCCAGCCAAGGTCTGGTGATGGATGTCTCGGTACAGGTTAAGGAAAGTTCACTGTAGGGTTAGAGCTTGAGGATGGGGATCAGAAACCTGCCAGGGGATAGATCTACTGTGCAGGGTGTTGTCAAAAGACAAGGGCATGGGGTGGACTTTTTTTCTGGACAGCACAGGGTAGGATGTGCTCAAGGCTGTGTTTAGGTTTCTAATCAGAGGATTGGCAGCTCAGGAGAGCACCTCCAACTGAACGTGATTCACTCCCATAAAGAAACTTCTTTTAGATTATTTTTTAAGACTAATATCCAGAATTACACACACACACACAGAGTTTCAGTGAGCTTTAATATATCTGATATTTATATTAGAAATCAAGTCTTATTTCGGATGGTTTTCTCAGTTATCCCTGGATAGTGAATTTTTGTTACCACGTGTCTGGTTGTTATGTGTATAGTGTGTGAATGATACATGTTTTTATATTACCTGGAGATGTATTTGCAGTAGTGTGAAGTTTCACTTGCAGAGTTTGAAATGGTGATCAACAAGCTGTTCCTTGATTTAGACAAAGCAACAATTTGTGTCAAATAGTAACCTTCGTATCTTTCAGTGATACTTTAATGTAATAAGAAAAGGTTTGGAAGTAAATCATCAAATCTATAAAACTACTATATGCGTGATCCATGTTGATCATAACACAACTTGTTTGCTAAGGAAAAGGGAAATCTTGCTTACCTGGCAGAAAGCAAGGGAAAACCAATTTATCTTTGTCATTTAACAGGTATGCCTGACTTTATAAACACTAACACATCAAGTATATCAAAATACTGGTTTTGCTTTCCAGTTTTGCTTTCCAGTCAGTGTTACCTAATAGGAGTAGAAGGGTGGATTTTGATTCATCGTGTGAAAAACTTCAGCTGCACCTACTTCATAGGAGTAGGCTACCCAGGGGAGGTGGTTGAGGCCCCCTCCCTGAAGATATTCAAGGTGAGGTTGGACAAGGCTCTGAGCAGCCTGCTCTAGTTGAGGGTGTCCCTGCTGGATACCCTGGGGGGCTGGACTAGGTGACCTTCAGAGGTCCCTTCCAGTCCGAGCCATTCTATGATTCAGTGCAAAGCACTGTGGTTGGGTGTTCAGATAGGTGTGCTTGCAAAGACAGCCAAATACAGATGGATGTGAAACAGTGTGAGGACTACAGCTTGTCCTCTGGAAGAACATGAAGGAGGAAGAAAAGCCAGTGAGAGTGCCAGTGGTTTGTTACTGGGAAACAGTGGTCTGGCCTCTCAGCTCTGCTACTGATCTGCTACACACAGTTAGACATATCATCTTCTCTTTCATTCTGGTAAACCAGCCACAGCATCTTGGGGTCAGAATGAGGCAGTAAACTCAGCTGGTCCCTGTAGGATTCCTAAGTGGGAATCTGGGAACGCAACCTTCCACTGCAGTGTGGGGTAGGTGAGAGTTAAGCTGTGCTCTCACCCGCTCTTTTCTGCTTGGACCTGTAAAATACAACCCACATTTTGGGCAGGAATAAAAAGGCCATTGACTCCTCTTGGTCATTCTGGGTTAGTAACAAGGTGGGTCTGAAGAACCGTTTTGTCTCCATCCCTGAGGATAGGTAAGGTTTGGGTTTTCTCTTTGTTTCACCCACAGCCTGTGCTCTTACCTCCTGACAGTGGTCACAGCTCTCTGTGCATCAGGGTAGAGTAACCAGATCTTTATCTTCACGTCTGTAAAATCTTTATGACTCAGGGGGTGGTGCGTGAATGTTCCCAGCTGATTGTGAACCTACCTCCCCAACTTCCTCCCCTGCTTAGCTCCCTCTGCATCTATTTACACCCCCCAGTGAGGCTGTGTGCATTAAATTGTGGTGTGTTTAAAGAACAGGAATGTGTGTCAAGAAAAGAAGCTCTTTTTTTGGGGGGGTGGTGAAGGAGAGTTGGAGAGAAGAAGTGTTTTAAATTTACCTAGAAAGTTTAAGTTAAAAGCTTTATAGGACTTCATATGTACTGGGACAAGACTTTCCCTGCAAATAGCAGGGGTTTAAGGAACATTGAGTGTCTTGGACATCCATCCCAGTAAGCATGGTTTCCAGGGTTAGTGGTCGTAAGCCAAGAAGATGGTTGGTGCTACAGGGATTCTTAAACTTCCCCGTGCTTTGCACGCAGAACTTTGTGACGGAAGGACACAAATCCCCCAAGTGAGGGCTTTTGGGGTCTCAGCAGCTGTCCCATCACAGCAGCCCCGAGCTCAGTGTGGGCTGATTTCTCTCGGGGAGCGTTGCAGGCTGACCCTGTGAGGCTGTGTTGAGCGTTGGTTCCGTGCCGCTCCCTTTCGGAGCGCGGTACGCTGCCGGTCCAGGAGTTCGTGGCGTGATGACATGCACTGGACCTTCAAACACCATAATATACTCAGCAACTTTAGAAAGAGGTTGCTCAGCAGCAGCAAATGAAGTTGGTCAGGCAGTGGCTCAGCGACACACACACGAGCCGTCGTTGCGTTAATTGCCGCTATCTCTGGGAACCTATTAACTTGGCTTCTGCAGAGGGCTTGGAAGGCCATCGAATTCAGCCTGGTTTAGACAGCTTGTGTAACTCACCTCACTTAGATCTACAGCAGGAGTTGAACTGAGCAATTTCAGGGCATTTGTGAGCCACGGAAGGGCAAGGGTTGTTATTCCGAAGCAGAAACAGTGTCATGAGCAAGTCAGATCAGCAAACCAGTAGAGGAGGAGGGAGGCCACACTTTCCACAGTGTAGGCCACAAAATACAGCTTCTGTAAAGCAGTGGGAAATGACTGTGAGAGGTCTGTGAGACCTTGTCCTCCTTCATGCCATGCCCTGCTGTCCCCAACTCCTTCCTCAGTCACCAAGGAGATGGCCCAGAGCTAGAGATCTGCAGGGGTCACCTCTCCACACCAGTCAGCCCTTCAGCAGTCAAACTGGTATTTAGGTGAGTTAGCTTGTGAAACACATGCAAATATCCCCTGTTAGTGTATTAACCTGGCTGACTCAGTGGTGAAATGCTCCACACTGTGCTGAATTCCCTGAGAAGAGACTAACCTGCCTAGGACTCCCTAGCTGGGGAGAGAAGTGACAGAAGGGGAATTACAGGAGACTTTGAAATTAAGAGAAGTGTGAAGCGGGTGAATGGGAATCTTTAGTTTGCAGCTTCTTGCCAACTGAGCAGGCATCAGATGAAAGCAATAAAAGGAAGACTTTCCTTATGCCAGGTATATTTAATCTGTGCGTGCAACTTGGTGCTTCAGGATGCTCTGGAATTGTCATTAGAGAAGTTTGTTGTCGATCAGTGACCAGTAAACATCACGGTCTCCACGTAACATCCCACTGAGGAGATTTTTAAAGTGTATATGGCCATTATTAGGAGAAATGTCTCTCTTAAACACAGTCAGTGCTCTCATCTGTATTTCTAAGCATCACTGCTGGCTGTTGTCAGCGGTGGGATCCTGGTAGAACGCTTGGTCTGAATCTATATAATGACTTTAATGCTTTTAAGCAGTTTTGGATCCACCTGTGAATTAAGACACGAGTTTTTGCAGACTGGTGCTTCATAGCTTAAACCTACCAGTACAGAACTCCCTAATGGGGTTAACTTCTCAGCCAGTAGGCTGGCTGTAGGCTTATCAGTGAGGAGTGGGACAAGTGATTTAAAGTAAATCGTCCTAGAACTGTCTTCTCTCAACTCCAACACGTACATCCTGTTGCTGTTGCAGCAGGATTTTCATCTGATAATGAAAACACCGAATTTCATCTAAAGCTTTCGTTCTCCCAGAGTACTTTGAAGGAGGCGTGATTTTATATTCACAACACAAAAACCTGATCCATTCAGTATTTCACTTGAGCATGTCATTTATTTTCAATCTCCCTCTGAGCAGAGAAAGGTACTACCATAATAAATGAAAACATAAATTCCCTTGAATTGCTGCTCTCTTCATTTTATACTGCTGCTGAGGTTTTTGCTAGTCTTGGTTTCTCTTCCTGACCACCTTTCTGTATATTCAGTGACATTTCTTGATGGTTCCAGCTGGCATTGAGGAGAAAATCCTCTCTCAAATCCAAGGGGTTGATGAGGCTCTTCATCAGAGTTTTTTCAAAACCAGGTTTACTTCAGAGTCAAGATGATATTTCTGGCTAGAGGTAGTAAGAGAAACAGCTAATTAGTTAGTAGTTTTGCCAACAGTTGACAGACATAAAAATCTGCTTAATGTAACTGGCAACGGGGACTTGAATTACTATTTTTTTTTTTGTTGTTTTAACTTTATTTAGTCTCTCTTGCTGGGTTTCTTCTTCATGGACACAATGGGTACTTAAGCATTGATAGGAAGAAAATGACTGATTGAATAGCTTGTGGGTGTTCAGCAAGACTGCATTCAGCTGCATTCGTAGTCCTCTGTGTTTTTCTTTGTGTCTCATATCCCAGGTAATTGCTTTTGGCTGTTTTGGAAAAGTGTCTTCAGCTTACACGTTGCTTCCTGATTTTTCCATGAAAGTTCTTGATATCCTCCTGTTTGTGGAAGAGAACCAAGTGTCAAACCCTCAGCGTTTGTGATTAAATAGAGTTTCTGTTTCCCAGATGGGCCTACGGGTGACAGGGGAATGCTGGCAGCACAAAGCAACTGTTGTGACACAGCTTGTCAGGAAAGTCAATCCGGGCTTTGGGCTTTCAAAACTTTGGGCTACTGGTGACATGTGTCCAAGTGGCTGTTTCCTGACTGGTATGCTTGCATCAATAAAACCCCAGAGCACTAACTCACACCAAAGAGATGATACCCACTGAGTACCTGTAACAAGACTAGGAGAGAGAAGGCCTTTCAGATATGATCAGATGCTGCTGCACCTCTTCTGGTTTTACCATTGCCATTCCAGTGAGCAGTTCTTTATTGTAGATAATTGCATATATGTGAGTGCTGCTATGAGAAGGAAGAGCCAGCCTTGAATGGTCAGTGCCTGGGTCTTTCAGCGGGCGGTGCACAGTCAATAATTTCCTTTTTAATCTCCTTAAAATACAGTAATGTGCCCGAGTTGACCGTAGGTGTGGAACAAGGAAGCTTGGCTATTGATAGAGGAGTGCCTCTAATAGCTGTCGAAAATGTTACATCGCTGTAATCCACAGTACGGCAAGCGAGTGAGATAAACAGGCTTGTGCCATTGCTCACAAGGCAAGAGGGAAATAATGCTTTCAGTAAGTGATTTTTTGGGAAGCTGTGTTAAGATTCATCAAGTAATTTTTAAGACAAATGACTGCCCTCTTGCCATTTGAACTACGTAGAGTGAATCAAATGACCATGTGTTATCCTTATCTTGCAAAGCTGAGTCAATCACGTCGAGTGCCAGAAGTGTGAGTCTTTGCAAGTCTTAGGAGATACATTAGAAGTCTTCAGACCAAAAGGTCATATTCTGAATTAAGGGATGGAGCTGCAAGCTCTTTATTTCGTAGCTGAAGTTTCCGAAGTATTTTTCCTAGTGAATGATACTTTTCATACAACTGAGGAGCCCCTTGAGGGACAGCTCACTGTTGTAAATTCTGCTTAGAAATTTTAATTAACCTTTATTTCAGTAGATACTGATTTCTACTAGGTCAACATATACTCAGGGAACAGTAAGAAGCCTCTATACAGTACACTGCCTTGTGCAGTACTTTTGATTAAGCATGTCATTTTAATTACTGTCAGTCTGGCTTTATCTAGAAGTGTTTATCTTTTTTCTGTTTTTTTTTTTTTTTCCTAGCTTGCAGATGCCAGCAAGGTAGCATTAGGATTTTCATACCACACAGTCTCAACTGCAGAACAGCACCAGCATAAAGAAAGGAGGGAGACAGCAGTGTGTACACCAAGGGCCAGATTTAAGACAGGAAAGTATCTACATGTCTTACAGGCATGTAAATCCTTCTCAGGGTCTGAGCTGTTGGCTCCTTAAGGCCAGATGTTGAGCAGTATTTGTAAGAGAGTGCTGGGGGACTGCGAACTTTGGTCAATTCAGCATTAAGCACTTGAAGATACAGATATCTAACTAGGCAGATTTTCAGAGGATTTTCATAATATTAGGTACTTAGGCATTTTTCAAAATTCTGCTACCATCTGTATCTGCATCTTTAAGCCTTTAAATGCTTCCAGAAATCCAGACCTAACATTTTTAGGCTGCATCTGAATGTTAGACTTCAGCATGAAAATGTTCCTGGTGAAAATAAGTAAATGTTCTGCTTCATGGAGGCCAGCAGGAACTAGTCAGAACTTCTGAAGGTGAGACTTTGATTTTTGATGTGCTTAGCTCACTGAGGTTTGTTACTAAGTTTGTCTTGAATCAAACTTGCCTACTTTGAGGTGCTGCTGGTTACTAACATGGTGGAAATGGTAATGCACAGTTAGCAGAAACCAGAGCAGTTCTGGTTTCTCCTCTTGCGAGGATGCCACACAGCGTTGTTCAGAGGCTGGACAGTCATGTCTGTTGTCCTCAGCACTGAGCAGAAAGTGTTGGCCTAGAGACCTGCCCTGAGCAAAGCGTTTGGAGCAGTGGGTTTTGGAGGAGAGCATGTGCCCCAAGCATGGTGGTGGTGGGAAACGGGTGAAACCATCTTCCATCGCCCTGGCTTGTCAAGCTCATGGACTGCTGTGTGCAACTCCTACCTGAACAACATGAAAGTAGCAAAGAACATGGGGAGGCATCTAACCTGGCTTGGCCAGGCAGCTCAGCTCCTGGTAATTGCCTCTGTACTCTCCTTGGAGCAGAGGACAGCTCCTAGTTTCACAGCAGCTTAGGCAAGTTAAACATTGGCTGCCATAATCCTACTGCTGCAAAAATTGTTTATAATTTTTGGGGGGTTTTAAATCTCATTTTGTCTTTTCTCTCATTTGATGCTCTGAAATAATTCTGTCAGCAGAAAGAAGTGTGCAAGGGCATGCTGCTGTGGGGAGCGAGGACGAAGAGGAGGGTGCGACCATGGCTGTCAGTAATTAGGACAGTCAGTAATTAGTGCTGCTTGGCTTCACACGTGGTTTCAGCTTGCATAGTTACAGCTCTGCTTCAGTACCCCAGGCTGCTGATGACCAGGAGGTGCAGTGAGGCCACATCCCACATTCAGCAGGGGCAGAGCAGAGAATGGGCCCCTGCGTTCAGGACTCTAGTTTGTCCGCTTCCCACTGTAAGGGTGACTCCAGGACTAGGAGGTGTTTATGTATTATGGTGACACAGGGGCATGAGATTTGGGTGTGGGTTAAACTTTTGGAGGAAAAAAAAAAAAAGAAAGATGTGACTTCTCTTCTTGCTGACGGTGTGAGGGTAGTGATAAGCCCCAAGGGATCATACTGTTCTCTGATAGCAGCATCCAAGATCCTCCCTCTCCTCTGAGGGCATTTCATTTCAGAGATATAAGGAGAGCAATAAAAGCTTCCTCCCCGCCCTCCTCCCAAAGCAATTCCTCAGCTCATAGCTGCCTGTCCAAAGCTACGTCAGTAATACTCCAGTATTCAGGCCAATAAAAATTTTGTCAAGGAAGCATAAAGTTTCTGTCAGATCTTTTCCATTAAAAATAATTTTCATAGCAGTGAGCTATAACAAGCATGAAGCTATGGAGTGAAAGTGTGAAATGATGAGAAATTTGGACAGTGTTATCATCCAATGGGGACTCGGTGGCAGGCCACTTAGAATGCCTCCAGTGTGCGGAGCATGACAACCAGAATATTTTTCACAACAGATTATAATGTAAGAAATTTATTACAGATCTCAGTGGGGAATAGCCCACACCACTGATTCTAGTCCTTCCTCTCACATCTATTACTCAGATAATATAAAGTCATCACTCCCTGTAAATTATTTATGAGCCTGTCCCACCTTAGATTGAAAAATACTTCTACTGGAGACTTGCAGGGTTAATAACTGTAGCCTGGTGTTGGATTGGCTGGAATGCACCGTTACTTCTGTAGTCGACGGGAGGCGGATAGCATTTGCTTTGGCTGGTAACTACACAGCTCCGACCAGTTGGGAACTGAGCGGAAACGGGACGTGCAACCGTGACCAGAACGTGGAGAGCTAATCACAGAAAGCTACTGTAGCCCAAGTGGAACAAATGTATGCGGGGAAAGAATTCGGGTTGTGGCTGCTGGCTAAAACGAATCTGATGGATAGAGTACAGCTGTTTAATCTTTCATGATGGATCATGACACCAGGTGCATCATGACATGAACCAAACCTGACGTTCATCAGATTACTTCCTATTTTTGATCCAGAAGTCAGGAATGTTGGTAATTTGCAGCGTAACAGACAGCATCTGTCAATTATGCACTTGTGAAACAGTAGACTATCCAACGAGGGACTTAAGAGTATAAGTAGTCTGAGATAGTGGCTTCCACTGTGACTGCAGAGATTTACCATGAATGATGTGTGAGTTAAAGAATAAGGGGATAAATTAAAGAATGAGGATGAGCAAGCAAAGAGGCACTTAAATCAGCATATCACTGCACTAATATACTACAGTTTTACCAAGGTAATTAAAGATGGAACAATGCGATGACCACGTTAAGGTCGTGATTAAGATCAAACAAATAAAGCCAGAAGTTCAAGGGATGAAATCATCAATAGATCAGGATGCCAAATCAAACAACACACTTTAGAGTAGAAATAAACTCTTTAGTTCAAACCTACAGAATAACCTTGTTCAAATTATTTTCAAAGCATTTTTTCAAATTATATTCATAATTATTCCACAGAATAATTTTGTTCAAACCTACAGAATAATCCAACTACAGAAATAAAGAATATCTTTATTTCTGATCTGCACTAAAATTTAAACTGCTGTAGACTCTCAAAAAAAAATGCTGGAAAAGTAGCAGATTTTTACAGTTACAAAAATGAGAAGTTTATGGGCAGTGCAGAATTAATCATGGAAGTCTTATTTGACCATGTGCTTCAAGGTTAAACAAATTGTTTGGGATGAGGAGGAGAGTTTTTACCAGAAGATAAATACAGCCCAAGCTGGTTTCAGTAGTGTTCCCTCACTTCCCTCTCAGCATCTTGTGACTCACCGTTATCAGACACAGGACAGGCTTGAGGGCACACTGATCTTACCCAATCTATTATTTGGGTTTGGTTTTTTTTTCTTTAAGCTTCTTCCAAACAGCTTGGTACCTCATTTATAAGGAAGGGATGAGAATGACAAGGCAGACCAACACCCCATTCATCAGCATGTTCTCCTAAGATCCCTCTGTCTTCTTACAGCAAGAAAATAGCTGCAAAATTTCACACCTTCCATTTTCAGTGAGATTTCATGGGTGTACTGACTTGGTAGCTCGAGCTGGTCCAAGGAGCAGTACCTACCCTCATGTGCAGCCGTGGTGAGGCTGTACCAGTGCTGCAGAGCTGAGCAATGGTTACAGGGCTTCTTATTTCACCTCTCCCATGGAAGAAAATAATGCTGCACACCTAAGCAAAGAGGAAAATGAAGGAATCGAAGCTTTTGTCTCCAGCAAGGTTTTGGTTTTGCTTCTGTGGTAACTCATAAGCCATAATGCCATTTGTTTGGGAAGCTGAAAGAAAGAGATAAATCAAAGACCTGTCCCAGAGTGAAAGTTCACAGTGAGGAATGTCAGTACAGTCCAAATCATCACTGCAGATGCCTGAGAGCTGGTGCCTAGCTAGACTCCTACAGGGCACTTTGCTGTGTTACTGAACCAACCTTTTCCTTCATAGGAAGGTTGTGTGTGGTCATTTTTCATCACTGATGTCCTTTACAATAGCTTAGTTGAGTTTAGTGCAACTCTGACTGGACAAGACATTTCTCTGGGGTTTGCCAGAGCTATAAAAGGGTCCAGCCACCAGCATCCAGCATTCCCCCCTTTCACCTACAAAGGTCAGGTAGAATCAGGTCATGGAGTGAGAAGAGACAGAAATGTCCATCTAGCATACTCTCAAGATGTTGTGCTGCTTACTTAAAACTGCTTGGCAAGGATGTTAGGCCAGAACAAACATTCAAAGTAGTGTTTTAGGACATAAGCATCCATCTGTGCTTCTCCTCAATCAGGTCAGTGCACTTACTGCTGAAGGTGGGGCTGAGGCCTCAAACTAGAAATTGCTTTTCTGCTCTCTTTCAAAGGAAGGTTTGAACAAAAGAGTTTATTTTTACTTTAAATTATGTTGTTTGATTTGGCATCCTGTTCTATCAGTGATTTCATCCCTTGAACTTTTTGCTCGATTGGTTTGATCTTAATCATGACCTTAATGCGGTCATCACATTGTTCCATCTTTAATTACCTTGGTAAAATTGTAGTATATTAGTGCAGTGATATGCTGATTTAAGTGCCTCTTTGCTTGCTCATCCTCTTCAAGGAAATTCATTTTAAAAAGTCAACAGAACAGGTTTCATCTGTCAAGTTTTGCAGCGTGGACGTTGCATTCAGTGGGTACAAATAACCTTCAGCAGTTTACAAGTCAGTGGTTTCCAAGACCATCTTAATATCCAAGTCTCTTGGCCTGATCTACTAGGAGAAAAAGCATCTCTGTGACTGAAACCGTATAATGGGGCAAGGAAAATAAGCCATACCTCAAGGAGATTTAGCAAACAGAGCACCTGCAGAACTGCCCACAATTCTGCAGATTTAGGGCCCCGTCCTAGACCCAGTGAAGGCAAGGGGTCAGACCATCTCAGTGAATTGTTTACAAAGGTTCAGAAGCCAAGACCTAGTTCACTGTGCTCCTACAGTCCACTTACAGGTCACGTCCCACCTGTACTTTCACAGAAGTATTCACAGAATCATTAAGGTTGGAAAAGACCTCAAGGATCGTCAAGTCCAACTGTCTACCCAATGTTACTTTGCTTCCATTAAGGGCAGAGTCCCTAAGGAGGAGTTGTGGAAGACTTTGCCTGGACCCCAAATTCCTTCTCCTGTCTGAAGCTGCTTGACTAAAGCTGCACGCAGCAGGGTAGACGTGTCAGCTGTGGGTGGCAAGTCCCTTCCAACCCCTGCCATCTTATGATTCTATGAAAACAACCCATCTCAGCTTGGTGCTGCTGGGAAGGTGGGGGAAGGAGGGGAAAGGCTATGCTGCTTGGCAGTGGGAGGCAGAAGATGATGCTATTGAAAGGATAAAGGCACATTACACCTTAGAGGTGGCGATGGGGATCCCAAAACCTAGATGCAGCCAACTTGACCAACAAGGTGCATTTTCTCAGTAGGCAGCTGTCTACTCCCCCTACCTGTACTGCTAATCACTCTGGTGGTGTCCAGAGGTCTACACAGGTTACTCTACTTTCTTCAACATTAAGATAGCTCAGTTGTATCCAGCGTAGATTTCTCTACAGCTAGAGAAACAACCCCCAAGACATTTTGAGAGGGGGGGTCTTTATGAAGCCATGAAAAGCTGCTTAGTTAAATGCACAAAGCCACAAAGCCAAGTGCACAGCTGTACATTTGCTTTACAATCTATCAGCCTGCCAATCTCAGCCATCTCCAATGGATGTGGGATGCGAGGTGGCTTTGCTCTTTGACAAATGGACACTAAGGCCACTCAAAATCAGTAGCAAGTGAGAGGTGAAAAGCAACTTAGAGAAGATACAGTTGAGACTGCTCCAGAATGTAAGGTTTTACCAACCAGACAGTGTGTGTAAGGTGTTTCGGCTTGAAAATACCTGGGTTTTGTGCTCTCTTGTGTTTGCAAACTCCCTTCTTAAAGGTGTTCCTCACAATACAGTTCCACAGTAGTAGCAGCTTATCTAGAAAGAAGCCCAGAAATCCAAAGTTCTGGCTTGACCACTCTAAGCTGTTCTCTTTGTTTGCTCTGTGTATTTTCAACAGCAGCATGGTTTGCTGCAAGGATTTACAGTGCTGTTCCACCACTGTTTGTCTTTCCCTGTAAACCAAGCTCAAGCATTTGTATACTTATGGGCAGCTGCAGAGGTTTCAATGATTTCATTTTATTTTTAATGAGCTTGCATTTTGGTGTGAAAACATTGTTTGAATTTTTAGGTCATCACTTTTTAAGCTCATGCTTAACGTTTAAAATGCACGTGCTAAAATAACTGTCAGGCTTTATACTAAAATACCTGGGGAGACGATGTCGCCGAGAGTGGCATTTTGTGCATATTTTCTACGTGAGTTTTCCACACTTCTTTATTTCCATAACTTCCTCTGGATGTCTTGATACTGGCGAGTAGCTTTCTTGCAGTCGAAGAAAGGCACCTAAAAGTAGCCACAGTGCTAAAACTGGTGTGGAGTGGGGGAGAAGGATGAGGCTCTGCACCATACCGACTCATCTCCTTTTGATGTCTTAAGACACTTGCCTCTTCACAACAGCTCTTTGCTGTTGATATACTCAGCTTGTGATCTAATCTGTGCTTATTAGAGGGCATTTTACACATGCACAGAAGGCAGAGTGAGAGCCTTTGCCAGTACTCGGAGTTTGAAGTTATTTACACCAACTGGAATTTGTGTACAGCAGTCACTCTCCAGGCCAGATTTTGAATCTGTTACTCCAACCATAAATCTTATGTTCACAGGAGTGAAAAATTCCAACAGGCACCTGCTGTCTGATGGAAAAAGTTTCTCATCCCTGCTCTAAACAACGTTGTTTGTAGCTTTTCACCAACTTGAAGAAGCTCAAGCTCTAGTAAAGCCTTAACATAACTCCAAGTTGGTGGGATTTTTGTTAAACTTTGTATGAAAACTTATGCTTTTTTTTTTTAATTATATATATTTTTTTTTAATGCTCTATTAAGTAGAACATTTAATGGGCTTTGACTGGTAGTGCAGCCTGAAGCCTCATAACTTGAAAGCTTTATAGCTACCAGAAGTATGTGTTTTCAGGCTATGATGGAGAAAAATGAGCTTTCTGGTTGGACGCTGGTGTTACCGAGCTGAGAGATCAATAAATTGTCTCATCTTTTCACAACAGACCTGGTGTTTCAGCTCGGTGGGCCCCAAGTTGTGTTTTGTGGACAATACTCCTTAAAGGAGAATTTAACTGTCCTAACTGATGAGATGGGGCTTTCAGTCTGCTATTGGGCACCACAGCTTGGGCAGGACATCAAAGTGAGGCTATTTGGTGGGATAAATATAAATTCCAGCGTGTGGAAACTGTCACCCCCTCTTGCTTCTGGGTGTCTAGTTTATATTCATTCTAGGGGAGGCACTCATGTCCTATTTTCCAAGAGCCTTCTTTCATTCTTCCTTTTTTCTATTTCTGTCTCCTGTCCTACATACTTAACACGGAAGTCATTTAAAGCATGAGAGTTTAGCAAAGTGGCATCAAAGTGAAGGAGAATCATTTGCTACTTTCTACCCGAAAGGAGAAAGGTGATGTCAGCAAACAAGTAGGGTGTCTGCTTTTCAGTGCTGCTTTCAGAGGAAATGCCTTCTGTTTGAAGGCATCCAGTGGTGCCCATAGTCAAAGCTGCCTCTTGGGGGGGGAGAAGTGGTTTTAATTAGGATGATGCCAGCAAGAATATAATAATGTTGGAGATGCAGTGTCGCTGTGACTTAAAATTGCTATGAAGTTGCCTTTCAGTGGTGTGCTGAGCGTCTGAGAAAAGCCTTACTAGAACTGACTGTGTTGAAGAGAATGACTGCTGCAAAAATAATTACTTCTTTTTTCCTTCACTGAAGAACTCGGGCTTTGTGTCATGTTTTCAAAAGCATCAGCTACCTGTTTTGCTCCGGATCTGTATGACAGAGCTGACAGCTTCTTGTCATTTGTGCTTGTGTGTTGGTACAGAGAGAAAGTGCCTTGTCAAGATGTTGCAGCACTGGTGTGTAGGGCCTGGGTGCCTGCAGAGCAGAACTGGAGGTCTTCAGGGTGTACTGGAGTTGAGTGATGACCATGTGTAATTCAAAACGTACGGCACACTGCTTTGCTCTTAGAAGCAAGAGTTTGTTCAGACGTCTTTCATGTCTAGGAGAGGGTTCTGCAAGTTGCCACCTTCTCTCTAGAACAGTAATCGTGCAGCATCTTCCACAAGCCCAACCTGCCCAACCTTCTGTTTGTCTCCAAGGCAGAATGGTCCTGCATCTGTCCTGTGCTGCTGATGAAATGTAAGGGAATGGGTGACTGGTAAGCAGAGCATTAAAGCCTCCAGTCTCTTCTTGTTCATGCCCTGCAGATGGGCAGGATGTACATGGATCAGCACAACTTAGGTCAGTGTGGAGAGGAGCCGAGCTATACTCGGGTGTGGAGCAAAGAGTCTAGGGATGGAGCTGGGCATCTTCTGCCAACAAAATGCTGCCTCTTCCACAGAGCAGACAGAAAGAGCTGCAGGCTCTATATTTACTGCAGAAATAGTGCATGGCTCTTACCGGGGTGTGTGGGGAGGTCATTAACAGAATGCCATCTACTGGCACAAGGTGGTTTTATTGTCTGCACCTTTAATACAGATAAAATGAGTGCTGCAGCTTGCATTGAAAGGCTTCCTGGTGAGCCCTGAAGGCAAGGTGCCAGCCTAGCTGTAACTTTTCAGCTGGCCACAGCTTTTATTCCTTTTCCAACCACATGAAGCTTGTGGAAATCATCCCCATGTGCACTCTGTGGCAGAGCTCATGGACTAGAGCCACCTCTTGCTACTTGAATGGATCACTGGGTTGTCTGGACAAACCAGGTCAATGGATACCGTTGAGAGACCGTTTTAAGTGGCATCATATCTTGCAGAAGTACTGCATGTGATGTCACTCTTCTGCATGTCCTCGGGTGTCAAGTAGATCTTTGGTCTTTATATGCTCAGGTGGAGAAGCTGGAAAATTGGTTACAGCCCTAAAGGAATGCACAAGAGGGTTTTATTATTGTTATTTAATTAATTTGATAAATGTATTTAATACAATAGGAGGCAGATTGGTGTTATCATCATCAGGAGGACCCTCATGCATTTATTATTCATGCAGAGCACATTTCTGGGCAGCACGGGTGCAGTTTCAAAAGATGGGGCAAAGCCTGAGTAGGAGACAGGTTGCTCTTCCAGCTCTTGGGAAAGGAGGTTATGATTGGGCAATTTGTCACCCAGAGTTACAGTAGAAAGTGTTTGCATCTATTTTGTTCAGAAGATAAAAAGAAGGTAACTTGCACTTGTTTTTTTGGAGGGTGGAGCCGTCAGCTTTTGAGTTGCTTTTGCCAGCAGCTGAGAACTGAAGTCTTCTGACAGAGCTCTATGAGGAAAATCTGTCCTGCTGCTTTCCTTGATTAAAAGCGAGTGGGTTTTCTGCCTTGCAAAAATGTTTGACATTTAAAAGGTTATACGAAAAAAAAAAAAACCCATTCTGCAGTAAAATAAAGGGAGAGCTTTACGAAGTTGTTCACCAAGTATGAGAGGCACTAGGATAGACTGGGGGGCCTGTTCTAGTGGTGGAAGCCCCAGGCTCAAGCCCTTGTTAGAACAAGGAGCTTGAAATCAGGCGTGGGCAGATGCCCAGGTCACACAGTTACTCTTCAGGAGGGTCTTCCTCCCTCCTGAATTCAGGGTCCATCCACTCTGCAGAAGGCCCTTGAGAATCACGTTGACGGTTGCTCTCCTCACAAAAATATTTGTCATTTTTCTTCCGGGGAAGAGTTCCAGCTGTCTCGAGCACACACTTTATTTAAACATCCAAAATATTGAAATAGGAAGCTGTTCACAGAACAATCACCTCATCATAAAACACACCCTGCTAAGAACATGATTTCTGTTTCCATTTAATGTGAGGCAGTGCTTCTCATTATTCTCTCTGCACACTGAGCTTCATCTAAATCAAATTGAACTGAAAAGGACAATAGTGCTATTGATTTCTAGTACTAAAAATAATGCATGATAACCTCACTGTACTGTCAGATCTGTTCAGTGAATGAAATTGCTATCACAGAAGATGTATCATTATTCATCAACTTTATTATCCTTACCAGGCAGGCTGGTATCTTCATTCAGGTCACTTCTATGGACCTTGACTTGAGCAAGAAGTGACAACATGATCTGTACTTTTTGGTCACCCATGCATATCAAGGAGGTGTTCAAACATCTTTATTCACATCAGGAGAGCATGGAGGTGCCTCCCAACTGAATATGTTGCCGAGGCTGATGGGTATGGAAAACTACAGCTTAGCTGGGAGTAAGGCTAGGAGAGGACGTGCACGTTTTAAATCTCTGTGCAACTCTGCCAGGAGCAAAGATTCCTGAACTAGAGACTATATAACAAGATGATTAAAAGCACAGCTAATTTGCTATATGCTGTCGCCGAGGATAGGAGCTTTTCCTTTTCTTCTGTTTTTAACTAAATGTTTTTAATGAGGGCTGCAGAGGAAACCCTACAGTATGGGGTGCCAAGAGTCATGTTTTGGGAATCGCAGTTGTGTTGGAGGTTCAGCTGGCATCAACTGGCTGGGGTTCACAGATGGCATCTCTCTCCTCTGCAGTGTGCTATGACAAGGCTCAGTGCACGCTAGTGATGATGATTTTTAGATGAAAACTGCCGAATTCTGCAGGGGCTTTTAGCAGTCTTGGAGCCAATAAGGGTAGTCTGTGGCATCAACAACATGAAAATGGTGACAGCGTGACACACGGGGGAAGTGCTGGCAGACTCAGGCCAGGTTCTGATCAGAGAGAACCACCAGCAAGTACTGACACCAACAGCAGGGTTTTGGGGGCTTGTGGGGTTTTCTTGTTGTTGATTAAAAAACCAAACAAACCGACTCCAAAACAAGCAACCCCTCTTGCAGGTCTTCCCTTACCACACATATTATTGTGTTATGGGGGGTTTTGTGTGGGTTTTTTTTGTTTGTTTATCTTTTTCTTTGGTGGTTTGGGGATTTTTCTGAACTGCTGAGCAATTTGGGTTGGTATTTGTATTTGTGAAGTGACAAGTGTTCAGTATGAAGAGTTGTTGATGTGCCTCTGTAGCCTGTGCGTTGTAACAGTTCCACCACTTGCAGTGGAAATCCCAAACTCCTCTCCTCCTTCGGGTTTTGATGTGCTGGTGTTTGTACCTGCACTCCCAGGGGCTGGCTGGGACCTGCTGTAGGAGGGCATTTCCCTGGTTTCCTACTCTGGCTGCTGGTGGGACATACTGACACTCTCGTGAGAAGGTTCATTCACGTGCTCATTCAGTTTTCCTTGTAAGTTCAGGCTGACCACAAGGTTCAAGGAAAAGGGCTTTCACTGAATCCAGCCTTCACGTTTTCTTCAAGCTGACTGGAGAGGAAGTTTTCACGAGGTTAGCAAAGTGAAACCCAGAAAGTTCCACCTCAACGTGAGGAAAAGCTTCTTCACTGTGAGAGCGACGGCCTGGACCAGGCTGCCCTCTGTGTGTAGGTGTCTGAAAATTCAGAAACAAAAATTGCTCCCTTTCTGTGAGATGTCCAAAGACTTACCCACTAAACCTCATGGTTTTGCTCCCTGCCTCTTAGACCATGTAGATTCTTGCAGGAACATGGCTTACATTTCTGACATAAAAGCCACTCATTCCGGTTAGACTCTTCTTCCCAGCTCTCCTCTTCTTCAAATTACTTGGACTTAGGTGGGGAGGAGGAGCAAGCAAGTAAGAAAGAATGGGAGGAACTGGCATAACCCCCTGTGGTTTGCACATGGTGAAGCTTAGCTGGTGATGATGGTAGAATCATAGAATCACAGAATGGTGGGGGTTGGAAGAGACCTCTGGAGATGATGGAGTCCAACCCCCCTGCCAGAGCAGGGTCACCCAGGGCAGCCCACACAGGAACAGAGCCA
>WTSP01011425.1:5681-30247 GCA_025331215.1 Actenoides lindsayi
ATCATAGAATGGTAGGGGTTGGAAGGGACCTCTGGAGATCATCGAGTCCGACCCCCCTGCCACAGCAGGGTCACCCAGGGCATGTCATGTCACTCAGGAATGCATCCAGATGGTTTTGAAAGTCTCTAGAAAAGATGACTCCACAACCTCTCTGGGCAGCCTGTCCCAGGCTCTGTCACCCTCACAGTAAAGAAGTTCCTTCTCATGTTGAAGTGGAACCTTCCATGCTCAAGTTTAGACCCATTGTTCCTTGTCCTGTTGCTGGGCACTACAGAAAAGCGATTGGCCCCATACCATTTGACACCCAGATAAGCATCCAGACTGTGGTATCTTCTTAAAGATGTTTTAGAGTAAAATGCATAAGATTACAAACACCTACATGTGGATTTTTTTCCTCCCATCTCCATAAACTCTGCGCATTTCAATGGGCCGTGTCTATCTTCAAGAGTCATACTGGAGTCAGGCTGAGCATCCACCTCTGGTGCTTAGTTCTTGATATGCTCACAGCTACACAATAAATTATACCCCATTTGTCCCAAAGTCTATTCAGCCTTTCCTCAGGAGCATTAGAAGGGAGCTATCGACTGGTGTTTGACTGTGCTGATAAAATACTGTCTTCTTCAGCTCCCTCGGGTAGCTGCTGGCTCTGAGAATTATGTACCAACTGTTCTCAACTTTTTAGTGTGGCACATCCTGTCTTGTCGAGGGTGTTGGCTTCTTGAAATCCTGTGGTAGCAGACAGAGCTTATCAGAGCAGTCCCACATGTGAGCAGAGGTGTCAAAGCACCCAGACTAGTAATAGAGGACACACAGAAAAAAAAAAGAGACTAACTGGAGACCAGGACACAGCTGGACTCAGCTCACAAGCTTAACATGAAGGATCCAGAAGAGAAACCATCTAGCAGAAAGCTCCAGGCAGCATCCAGGGTTCTGTCTGCAGTCCAAAGGAACAGCAGATGCGCTGGAGGAAGAACTCTGGGCAGTGGGTGGAGGAGAGGCTGGAGGAAGGCCCTGGTTAGCCATGTCTCCTGTGCGGAGAGCGGGCGGCAGGGCCAGCGGCACCGCAAGCTCCCTCGCGTGGCCATCACGAGCCAGGGCCCTCTGCTCAGGAGCAAGCCCTGTCTAGGAATAAACAGCAAGTTGTATTTTCATGGTCCATTAAGTCTTTGGCTTCTTCGTGGAGCCTCCTAGCAAAGAGATAATTACTGCCAAAGGAGGTGGTGGGCTACGTGAAGTGGTCACAAGCTAGGTGGAGAAAAACCTCTTGTGTTGTGAAAGTTCTTGAGAACAGATTTCACAGATTTCACAGATTTTCCTGAAAATGTAGCCAGGCTGGCCCAGATCACTGCTTGCAGACTCCGAGAAGACAAGTGAAACTCGGCTTCCAGCTCCTGCTCTGCCCTGTATCAGAGCAGGGATTGCAACTTCAGTTGTTGACATCCAGCTGAACCCAGTGACTGCAAACCTTCTGGATGTTAAGCTGGTTTCTCAATTTCACCTGCTAGCTACAACAATTAGGGCACTCAGCTCACTGAACGCTCCAAGAGGAAGAGTGTTTTGACCCCTTTTCACATAGAAAAACTGTAACTGTTCATACTGTGCAGCAGAGCTCCAAGAGGAGAGACAAGCCCTACCTCAGAACATCTGACACCACGATGGTGAGGCACCCACTGCAACAGGGGAGTGAATCACCGTGCTGGAGTCTCGGATCTGAACCAAGCAGAACCCTGGTAGGCACCTAAATGCCCTGAACAGCACCTGTGTGTACCACACTCAGAGGTTTCCAACAGAAATTTCCTCCTTAGTAAAAAGCAAATAATGGACAATTTCTCAAAAGGCTTTGGATTCAGAAAATCAGCAACTTTCACTGGGAAGAAAGACACTTAAAACATATTTGTCTTAAATTATCCTCCTAACAGCCCAAAGCAGTCCCATCTTATTAGGACAGGAACAAACCAGGGCAGTGAGAGCTTTGACTAAGGCTGCCAAGCCAGGCAGTGCAGAGCCTGGGAGCAAAACCTCCCCATGGTACTCATTTCTTCAGGGATCATCTGCCTGTAAGATAATTTTCAGCATCCTTCTGGCATTCTGAAGTCAAATACATCTGAGGACAAAACTCTTCCTTAAGAAATTTGGACAAGTTTAGAGAGCCAAGGAAATGTGCCATATTCTGAGACTGGTTCATCACTGTATCACACAGAAGAAGCGCAGAACCAATTAATATTTTCTCCTGCTCCTCGTGGCACGTCTCCTCCTCCTATGCAACACTCACAGCTACTGCCACATAGATGGATTACCCCGAGGATCTTTGCTTCCTGGCAGATAAGATGCTGTATTTCTCTGCCCAGATGCTATGCAGACCGATTCTCAAAAAAAAGCAGAATGGATCCACTTTCAGCCCTAACAAAGAAAAGGATTAAGCTCTGAATTTATCTACCATCCCGTCTCTTCCTCCTCCACCCCTGCAGCCACCTTCTTCGGAAAGGGAAACTTGAGCACGTGCATTTGTGAGAATTTGTTTCCTCAGCTGAATGGAATTAAACCATGAAAGCCTAAAGCCAGCTCATCCAGATAAAAGAAGGTGCAGCACGGAGGGATGAGTCTGTTCAGCAGCTCGTCCCCTCCTGAATGTCACCCGTCCTTCAGGCTGCTGCTGGAACCTCTTCCCCAGCTTGCCCGCTCTCCCCAGTCAATGAGCGCTATTGTGCGGGGCGGTATTGGCAGCAGAATTCAATACCAGAGCCTCAAACCTCATTCCAGCTGCAAATGCTCCTACAGCAACTCGTCCAGCTGCCGACAGGCCAAGCTGACGGCTCAGCACCACGAGCTGGGAGCTGCAGCCCCTCTGGGGAGGCACAGAGCTTGTCCTCGAGGCGACCGCTCGCTGGGCTTCCCGGAGACGCCTGGGGCTGGGGTTGCACCTCTGTGGCCAGCACCTCCTTTCTGGAAGGTCATTAAAAGGCAAGAAGCCATCTCCAGCAGCTGGACTGAAAAAAGTTGGGGGGGAACATCGTGTTTTCCCCTTCTTACCCCACTCTGCAGTGACCCAGCCCCTCGGTGCGGCAGCCTGGACCCGTGCGTTAGGTGACAGCCCCGCACGCATCACAGCGGCCATGGCATTGCTTTACAGATCGAGCACAACTAAGTCTACCAAGGGTTAAAAAAAACTCCTAATTTTTTTTTTTTTTTTTTTGGTGGTCTTTGGGTACAGAATCTCTTATAATAAGACTATTTGTATTCATACTGGCAGAGTAAACACTACATGTTCATGCCCAGGCAGCTCTGTGCTTGTAATTTCAGCAAGAACAGAGCTGTGTCCCTGAGGGACTTTGCTATTTCCCCAGCCACCCTCCACTCAAACGCTGAATGAGAGCAGAGAACGAGAGAAAGATGATGGCATAAGCCTCCCCAGAACCGCAGCCTCGGCTTTCACTCGGAATGCAGGGAATAGCTCATTTCAGGTTTAATTATACTAGTTAAAACATTTCTCCTATAGGCCAGCAGAAGACAAGGACACAGGGCTCCCATAGCCACCATTTACTGATTAGGTTCAATTTGCAAACATCATATTCAAAACCTTCTCCTGACAAGACACATGCAGTAAATAGTGATGAAAATCCCTATTTCCTCTCATCACTATACTTGATGTTTTTCAACAGAGTTTTTGCATATCTTAAGTTATATAGCTAGTAAAAGGATGGGGCTAGTTCAACGATGCCAAGAAAAAAAAAAAATGATACCACCACTTTGAACAGTTCAGATTTAAATGGCTGTAGGAACGTTCACTCACCGAATCCCACCTCGCCTAGGCGAAAAAAATAAACACATCTTCTACTAGTTAGCTTTATTCTGCAGTCATTTCAATGCTGCAACCCTTGCACGTGCCAGGAAAAGCCCACCCCACAGTCCAGCCTCCTCCTGCCTGAGCTGCAGGAGTGACTCTATTACCCCAGCAGCATTAGCAGGTTGTCAGACTCAAGTAAATCCTTCACTAGAGGGGGATGTTGCACACACCTTGCCAGTGTGCTGCACAAACACCACGTGTATTTAAATGGAAAGCATAAAACTGGGGCTTCGTTTCTTTTAAGCAAATGAAAACATTTCTATTTGGTCTTCTAAGACATATTTTGCTCAGGTACAAACCCCAGTTACCTGGAATTGCTGAATGAGCACTTTTTAATTACGAAGGAAAAACCGCATAGGCACAGGTTTGAAATGGAATCATCATTTACTATGGAGGTTAAAGTACCCATTGTAGGGAAGGTATTAATTTTTAATGAAACAAAAATCTCATTTTCAAGGGAGAGATTTCATCTGTGAAATACTGAATGAACAGATTTTGTGCCTGGCTGGTAAATTTTCATTACGATTGTCGAACCTAGTCCAAACCACAATGTGCTTGCAGGACATGAGAAGAAAAGTAGCATGAAAGAAAAGTGCAACTTGCCTCATTTCCTCCCGGCAGCCTGTTCATGTGCACGAGCTGGCCCTGATCATCCAACACCAACTCGGTGTACGTTAGGATGTCGGAAGGCAGCGGTGGTGTTGGCAGGAATGCATGTTCATTCATGGAATCCCAGAGCTTAATCAAAGACTAGACGATGAAAAGATACATTCTGGTTAAAAACACCATCTGCAAATATTTTTATTCAACCCACTGTGACTTCATATCCAAGACAGAACACTCTGAAATACCCCTCCTGACAATCTGACTGACAAAATTCAGTGGATATTGGAATCCAAACCATGAAACACAGTTTCACCCAAAGTAGTGTAATTCAAATTATGTGATCCAGGATAAAACCCAGCAAATCAGACACACAATAAATTCTGCAGCTCGTTAACCCATTCAGTGATGTATGAGTCGAGTCCTAGGAACCACCACCCCTGCACTGTCTACCCCTCCAGGAAGGTGAGATAACAGGGTGGGGAAACAAAGGGACATAAACAAGAAATGGAAGATGGTTCACCTTTCAGCTTCTACCATCTGACTTATTAATGGGACAACAGCAGCAGTGTATCAAGAGTCGTAATTTCTTTCAAAGTAGCCTCAATCCTTTGCTGTATAGGTCTAGGGGACTCCAGGCCACTTGTTTCCCTGACAAGCAAGGATGGCAACTTCTAGAAGTGCTTTGCAGGTACAAACATTTAGAACAACCCACCCACTTACCTGCCGAAACATCTCCGGAATGTCATAGACGTAGGATGTTCCTAAAGACTGTGCCTGGAACCTCTTGGACTGCAGCAGGTCTTTGGTCACGTACGGGGTGTTGATCAGCATCCCATGAAGTGGTCCCTGTTTATCCCCATATGCCTGGAACATGATCTGCAGCGCAAAACACAACCAATTAGTGCTTAATCTACTGGTTCCGTACACCCACCTCATCCAGATTTTACCAAAAATCACCAGGATATTGCAGAGGGATCAGGCTCGTTTCCGTTCTCCACGAGTACGCCGAGATCCACCTGTAACCCCTGCGCTTCATCGTGCCTTACCACCCTTCGGAGACAGCGCCGGACCCTTACCGCGCGGATCCGAGCATCGCTGACCTCTTACCGCATCACAGCGGGGAAAGCAAAGCGAACGGAGCCACATCCCCACCGACACAAAAAAAAGCCTGTGAGTGAGATGCCCTCGCAGTCACCGGCATTTCCCCCGGCACCCGATGGATTGCGATAGCTGGGAGGGGAGAACGCTGCTTGTCACAGGCAGCGGAGCGGCCGCGGGACCCGCGTCTCCGCTGACGGAGTGTGGAAGCTACGGCAAGACTCGCGTATGTCATTTGGTTTGAAGTTTTGATATTGTAAGTTTAAAAGATTGTCCCAGAGCAGTGAGATGAGTTATCAGCTGCCGTGCTTCACGGCGCTATATATTCCGCTCAGCCAGGACTTGGAGGGAAATCTGTGTCAAGGAAGGAGCGGGAGGAGCGCTGCTTAAGAGGGACAGCGCTGCTGACCAGAAACACCCTGACAGAAGCAGCACGATGAGGTTGCTTCTAACAGAACAGCGGGCAGATCTGATGTGACAAGCAGATCTTTTTTCTAATTGCAGATGAATTTATTGAAGTCATTCCACTAAAGACTTACAGTAAGTGAAGCCTATTTTAGCTTTTCGTTTAAAAACAGCAGTTTGTGCTCTCTTCAGTCTTTGCAAACGCTGCTTTGTGAAGCAGCTCGATGGGAGAAACGTTTACTCAGGGTAACAAGTATTTGTGACAGTGTCTGTGTTGGGATCTGTTACTGCACTTGGGGCCTAATTCTTCTTAAATCCCTGGAAAGCTTCAGAGCAGTTCTGTGGAACTGGAGAATTCTGAACCAAGCATCACCACTCACTGCCTCAGAAACAAGAGATCGGGGACCTCCTCTCAAGATGAATCTATTTTTCCACTCTTCAGAAGTCATGGAAGTGCTCAGCACACAGCACATCAGTAATGTTTGAATTCTTTTAGAAGAATCCTCTAAGTTCAAAATAACCCCCCGAAAACAGGAAAAAAAAAATACACAGATCTGAGCCTATCCTAAAAACCTCCTCCACGAGGGGGAAGATTTACCAAAGCTTTTTTAAAATACTAACTCCTTCAAGCTTTGCAAGACAAACCTTCCTCCCAAGTACTCAAAGAGTTAATTGAAATAACTCCTATCACTGTGATCTTTTACTAGAAGATGCTTTAACATCCCGGAAAAACAAAATAAATCAGAGTTTAGAAAACAACAAGTATCAGAAAAGTTGCTAAAAGCCGTACAAACACAAACACGACCTCCTGGCTTTACAAAAAATAAAGCTCATCAGAGACTGAGCTGAAGAGGAAAGGTGACCTTCACAGCTAACAAAACCCTGGAGTTAAGCTCAGCTACTGGAGATTATTATTAAAATGTTCTTTCCTTTCCTCATCTCCACTCAAAGGCAGGAGCGAAGTAAAACCTACAGACACTATCTGCCCTAGGATCTCCAGAACCGGGCGGACTGTACGGCCAGGCAGCTTGCTGGAAACATTTAAATGGAGAAGAGGGGGAGAAAAGGTGACTCAGCACTTTGTGTCCAACATTAGCAGTGCCCGAGTGATTTATTCTGCTGCTACTACTGCATGGCAGAGAGATTATTACAGAGGGAGATGCAAACACTTCTGTATTTAAATATTTTCCATGCATCCTATGCTCCATCTATTTTAGCATATGTAGCGATTTCAGTTAACCACACTATTGCTGTGCCACGAAAAGCTGAAATACCAGAATAGCCACAACCATTACAAAAGAGCCCATTACACTTCATAAAAATGATATAAAAGTACCTTCAATAATTTTATATCATCCTACCCAGGTCATTCCCTATATCTTCAGAACTGAAAAGATAAGTTCACAGATTTTCTCTATCTACTTCGGGAAATGAATAATTAGTAATTTATTTTTTTTTATTACGACCTAGAGCACGAGCACCAACGGCACTTACTTTTCTATTACTTTTTTGAGCACTCTGCCACGGAGGAAAACAGATGGACAAATGACCGAAGGTACCTCCAAACCAATTGGAAGGCCCGTACTTTCCCAGGACCGATCACACGTTGCACACCTACACACCTAGCGGGGTCAGCTTTACATTCTGCCTCCTTTGGCAGAGCGGAACAGCAACTGTAGGTTACCTGGAAACACCGCACGCCGCGGATGAGCTTCCTCGGGTATAACGCGTCCCGCTCAAATCATCCGCTCATCAAACCCTGGAGCCACGGAACCGTACCTGTGCTGTTCTGGAGTCTGTCACTTCTTTGTACAGGCTGATGTCCAGATAGTAGCCCGACTCGTTGGTCAGGAAGAGACGGATGGGAATTGCCTTCCCAGTCGGCGTCAAACGGATGTTGATCTTCAGCTCGGCTTGGAGGACGCGGAGTTTCCACAGGCGACTCCCGTAGCGCATCACCATGCTCCGCACCGACTCTTCGATCTTGAAACACAGAGGAATTTCCCTCACCCTTCTGGACACACCTCAGCACTCTGTCACTGGTTGCCTGGGAGAAGAGCCTGACCCCCACCTGACTACACCCTTCCTTCAGGGAGCTGGAGAGAGGGACAAGGTCCTCCCTGAGTCTCCTCCAGGCTAAACAACCCCAGCTCCCTCAGCCTCTCCTAATCAGACTTTCCTTCTAGTCCCCTCCCCAGCCTTGCTGTCTCCCCTGGACCCGCTCCAGCACCTCAATATCCTTCCTGAAGTGAGGGGCCGAGAACCGTGCATAGTCCTGAGTACAGGGGGAGAATCCCATCCCTAGTACTGCTGGCCACACTATTCCTGATAGGAATGATGATAGGATGAGAACGAACAGACCACTGGGGTCCCAGGAGAGCACTGGGCACGTGTCGCTCTTTGGTGCTTCCACCTTTGAACATGAGCCAGCAGTGTGCTCAGGTGGCCTGGAGGAGGGGAGGAAAATCCTTGACAGACAGTTCTGCAGCACTTCCAACGCACAGTAACCGCCTTTCACCGCGCACGCGGTACCGTGCTTTAAATCAACAAAGCAATTACTACTCGGAGCTTGGCCTTCTGGGGTTCGATTAAACTTTATAATATACTACTCTTGGCAAATGGCGCATATTAAAAGGAGGCGATTTATGGGCTGGTTTTAACATTCCTTCAAAAAATAAAAAGTCTCTTGTCCACAGCAGCTCGGGGAAAAGTCGCCCTGCACATGTGAGGACAGCGTAATTTCCAGGGCGCTGAATAACCCACCTTCTGGGAAACTAAAAACTCCGGGTGTGTTGAGAGTGGATTTATTCAAAAGCACTTTAAGCCACCAGTTTTTAATCGTGATTTAAAAGTCAGCAAGCGAGAGATACTTATTTTGATAACCAATTCATCTTTTTAAACTTTCAGTTACTCTCATAAGGAAAGGTCAGCTCTCATCTTTCGGTAACCATGAACAGAATGTTGATTTCCAACTGAATGCAGCCTTTACAGTTTGTTTGGGACTCTCTTTGTGGTGGTTCTGCTAACCAGAAACATGCTTTACGCCTAAACACTTTCATTTAAGTATCTACAAAGCTTAACGTTCATTCATTTATAACGTTGATCTCTGTGGTTTTGTATCAGAGAATGAAAACGAGGCACTTCTTTTTGTAGCTGAATTTACAAATTCTTTTTAAGTTCATGATTTATCTCACACTTTATTTGGTTAGAATCTGGACTTTTGTAACAAACGGAAGAGCATTTGAAGCTATTTCGTTATTAAAATTGTTTATCTCAAACCCACAGTGAAAAAATAAGTTTCGTTTCAAATGCAAAACATATTTATACTACGCTGTTCCTTGGATTACACAGAGGAGGTGAGCTGCATTGCCTGAAGGACAGCGGTACTCTGCTAAAAATAGGTGCTCTGCTAGTTCTGAAAGCTTACATTTAATATTTATTCACAGATCAGAAGAAAACCCAAAGCTTTCTTCCTTCCTCACTGCCAGACACCTGTCTGACACGAGGCAAACTAATTGCTGTAAGTGGCCAAACTAAACAGCATTCTCTCTGCTTTTGAGGAGACCTTGGCTTAGCACCTCAACACGCTGTCTTCAGTCAGCCGTGTCCATTAGTTATGTGACTCTGCATTCTTTACTGAAAAGTAGAATTTGTAGAGTAACTAAACTGACCCTCGAGTTACCATTTCTAATACCTGTCCCCACTTTCTCCTGTTTTCATTTATACAATGCCTAGTAGTAACTGCACATCGTTCACCAAACAAAAATGTACTTATCAATCGGTGTGCTTCCGTGGCATAAAAAGGCAGCAAGAGACCATTTAGTGCTGGTCAGTCAAAACCAAGCAAAACGAACGGTTCCGAGCTAGGGAAGAGACCATACCTTAGACGGGTCCATGATCACAGTAGGCACGAAGTTTAAGAAGATGTGATTGCAGTCCGTGCGTACGTTGGTATTGTTAAATGCCACCTCCAGCTCATCCATGGCTTCCAAGAGCAATCGCTCTCCCTCGTTTTGCAGGTACTCGAAGGAGGCTTCCTGTCAGATATCGTCAACAAATTATTTACTTTCTATTCCAACAAACAAACAAACAAACAAACAAAAAAATCACAGCTCAAGAATGCAGTGTTTGAAAAACCGCAGAAGGACTCGACTGAGAAAATGGGCTCCCTGAGTTTCAGCAGGATGTGCAGCCCTGAAACGGATCCATCAGGATCCATCGGCCCAGGCTCACAGCCCTGGCTGACTCAACCCTCGTTCGGGTTGGCGTGAATCCCAAAGCAGGCAGGACAAACCCACCAGGCCACAAAGGCAGTGGTTGTGATGTATAGTCCTTATATAATGGTGTTTATAGCTTTATGCTGTGGTCACTGGTTTTTGGCTGATGTGCCTGTTCACCCTGTGTATTCCTCTTTATCTGCCCACCTGCCTCATCTTTAAGAATCATGACAGGAAAATCCAAGTAACCTTGTTCCTCTTGGACGTCACACTAGATGATTTTTAAAGGTCCTTTCCAATGCAAAGCATTCTATGATTCTATAATGGCTGCAATAGTGCAGGAGAAACACAGAGAAACAGAGAATGGTGGGGATTGGAAGGGACCTCTGGAGCTCATCAAGTCCAACCCCCCTGCCCCAGCAGGGTCACTCAGGACAGGCCACACAGGAACAGAGCCAGAGGCACTGGAAAGTCTCCAGAGAAGGAGACTCCACAACTTCTCTGGGCAGCCTGGGCTGACTCTCACAGTGACAAAGTTTTTCTTCCTGTTGAGGTAGAACTTCCTGTGTTTCACCTTGCTACCATTACCTCTTGTCCTGTCCCGGGGCACCACTGAAAAGAGCCATTCCCCTTCTACTTGACCCCCACCCTTCAGGTATTTGTAACCATTCATAAGATCCCAAACAACCATTGCTTTAAAAAGCAAGGATTTCTGAGTAGCCACTTGGGCCACAGAAAAATCCCAGGGATACCAGGGCTTTGAAAACGTGTTTCTGCAGAGCAGCAGAGAGAGGGCACTCGACAGACAATACGTTCCCACGCGGGATGCTGGAACGACTCCACAGCATTTCATACTCCGTCCCAGGAAGAGCCCTGGCAGGGGTGACAGAACTCACCTTGGTCACCAGGTCCGAGTGCCGTATGATAGCCCTCACGAAGAACCTGTAGTCCGTCACTTCGGTGCCCACTTCAACTTTCGCCGCGCCCAGGTAGAGATGCATTTTGTGATTGGCACAGGGAATGGCAGTGAGATCAAAGTTCCGCATTCGGTTCAGCTCCAGCTGGAAAGCCAGAGCTGGCTCCAGGTGACGGTAAATCCTGTCCTCCTCAAACTGGAGGCACCCGGTGGCAGGTGGGTAGAGAAGGGTGGGAAAAAGGAGGGTGGGTTAAGACGCTGAAAGACTGAGGGTGGGGAGAACTCGACCACACCCCCTTACGGAATATCCTATTTCATTAAAAAGCTAGGAATTCAAACAAATCCACTCCTGAATTTTCTCTGATGCAGTCATCAGCACTAAGAGCTGAGATGAAATTGTTGAAATGCAGAGACCAGGAGACAAACTGCAAGACAGTTCTCAAGCTCAACCCCCCCCTCCCCTTTTCAGAGAAGCCAGAAAGTTTGGGTTTGAATCCTTGTGCTGCTTCCAAGGCTCCCTTGATACACTGCAACTAAAATCTGCAAAAAGCTTCAGGTCAGGCTTCCAAATGCATGAATTTTTGTCCCCACATCAGAGAGGTGGATCGTTGTCAGTGACAGCAATCGCTGCGTGTGTGGACGACTGGCCTAGGGAGGGAGGAGAAAATACCACAGCAGGCAGTGAAGCTGGGCTGAAGTGGCTCTCACCCTCTTAGACTGGCAGGGAGCAGCTACATGAAAGAAGGATAAAGCCAACACTTAGAGAAAAGTCTCAAGAATGTATAACTTACCTTATCCCGGGCACGGAACGTGAAGAACTTTGGAAATTCCCTCTGTTTGAAAAGAAAAACAGTGCTGTTAGCCCTCCAGAAGGAAGCTGTGTGATCTACCCAGAGAGTGCTCACCGGCCAGACCTGGGGCAGCCCCACAGCAGAGGAGAGGACAGAAGGTGTTACAAGCTACTTTTTCAACATCACGAAGCGTGGTGGAAAAATCAAGTCACCCTCGAGAAGGCAGCAGAGGTAGTTTAAACCTGTCTTCAGCAGAGGCTACTTGATTGGCTTTTTTATTGTCAATTATTAACAGACAGTAAGATGGAACTGTCCAGAAAGTGGTGGGAAACTTCTTCTAGTCCTATTACGATTAGTGTGGAAATGTTTGGGAGCCAGGGAATGGTCTAAACACTGCAGTATGTAAGCAGATGTACACAAAGCAATGATCTCTAGCTCTCTTCATACTATTACTGCTAGAAATACTCTCTTCCCAAGGCAAACCATGAATTGTAATCACATAACTTTATCCTCATGTATTAAACAGCACTCCGTAATAATCCTCCAATTATGACGAGGTTTCTCTGCCATTCTATTGCACAGATGAAGTCCCAGCAAATAGTAAGTGCTTTACATTTTTTGTGGCATCTTGCACGTGTCTTGGAAGAAGAGAGAAAGACTAGATGGCATCCTCCTACACACCCCTCACCCCAGCACAGCCATCTGTTTCTGTGGAACTATGCTTTTACTGGCTGGAGGAACTCCTGTGGATGCTTTGCACCAGCCATACCAGGCGACCCGAGAGAGAACACACAACTTGCCAGAACTGTCTTACTGTGAAACAAAGAAGGTGTCTGACCTGGTGTCCCTGAATTTCTGAATCACACTTCACTCGTTCATCGAAAGACTTGCAACCCTGGCTCGAGTCGGTGCAACAACCAGTGTGTGGTGACAGAGTGTAAGGCTCCACTCAGCAACTCAGCTTTTAAGGCTAGAAGTAATCTTCCCAGCTAGGCATCTTCCTCACCTCCTGTAATGAACGGTCCCCAGAACTTCACCTGATGACTCTCAGTTGAGAAAAACGACTTGTGTTTGCCTGGAGTGCCTTGCAGACTAGCCGGTGGTACAAGAAATACGGGCATATTAGGTGAGCGTAGGAGCATCAACTATCCTCTGAGGAAACAACCACTTGCATATTTCCTCACTTCTCTTCCAAATCCCTCCTACCTGTCCTCCTCTGCACGCTGCCAACTGCTCCTACCATCATCCCTGCTCATTCTATCGCCAATGTAATTGCTTTCAAGGCATCTGAGTAGTGTTGTGGGCAAATATAATAATTAGATGTGCACACACACAAAAATTCTCAGTTCTCTGGTACCAAAATCCAAAAAAGTGCTCCATTTCCTAGGCAGAAGAATTATACCCCTGCTGTGTTCTAATCAACCAACCATCATCAAGACAATCAAAATAATTTGCCTAAATTAGCCAATCAAGACACCCCGCAAACTGCAGAATGTGGAAAGCTACAACAGAAATCATCATAGTTGATTATTATACTAATAATCATGTTAAAAACCTAATGAGATGAGGAAATTGGAAGCTTGCTGGAGCAACTCTCTATTACCTCAACATGCTGGGAACTAATTATATAGACTGTAATTAAAACAAAAACAAACCCAAGCCCAGGCCCTGGCTAAGTTAATAGTTGGTCCAGTAATAAACGAAGTAGAATAGGAGATAGTAATAGAGAGTGACACTGATCCCAGAGGTACTCTACAAACTTTGCCAACAGCTGACAAGCACGCTGCCTCCTCCAGCTTTGGAGCTCGTCTGGCTCTCGCTCTGAACAGCAGCTCAGAAAAAAAAAAAAAAAAGCTTTTTGTGATGGCTCCTTTTATTCCCTGCCTCCGTTCTGGCCGCTGGCACACGCGACTGCGCTTCCTCGTAGACTCGCGGCTTTCATTCCCCAAATAGCAATTCAGTTCCCTACAACTTTCTTGTTGTTGTTGTTGTTGGTTTTGGGTTTGTTTGGTTTTTTTAAATCTAAAGCCTGGACTTTCTTGCTGAAGGTCCCGACAGCTCTCCAGAGAGTCCAGTTCCCCCCGTAAGCTGCCGATTGATACGTATCTGTACCCGTCCCGTGGGCAGCGATTGCCACGGGGTGATACCCACATTTGCTCAAACACTCCTTTTGCTGATTTGAAAGCTATTTTTCCTCTTGTAAAGCCTCCTCATCCAGCTGTTGAGCACAGGATGAATTTCTTGTGCTTTCAAGACTCCTAATAACTTCCAGTTGTAAAGCAGACAGACAAGGGATACAAATCTGGTTTATGCCTTACATTGCCACCTTGAAAAGAGGGTTAAACCAGCCCTCGCTGATGGCCAGACCCTGGAGAAAGAAGTAATTCTGAGCAGTAAGAGCATCAAACATCTCCCACATCACTAAGTCATTGGGCATAACTTAGTAAGTCACTTCAATTGCTACTATAAGCTATTTTAAAATCAGTAAGAAGCCTAAAGAAATCACCACACTACATCAGAAATGCAAAATTTTAATTGTGTAATTACGTTTTAGAACACAAACCAATACAGAAACAAACAAGACCTTTACTAACGTGGCAGTCGTGAGTTCGGCCAGGTAACAAGAGAGACTTTAGCATGTGAACGGCCCCAGCGAATGCAGAAGGCCCACTCCTGTATTTGAAGTTTAAATACTTCACTCGACTCTGACACCAATATTGGCAATAAATGCCTGACTAAGACCCAAATGAGCAGCCGAGTCACTTACGTGTCTCCTGGCCTCAGGTCAAGAATACCACCGTGTTCTAGGCCCTTTTTACTTACATGAAATCTCTGATCCACCTCATAGTTGACCTGTTTCCTGAAGTCCTTACAAACGAAACACGCAAACGCAGGAAGACAGGAAAACAAAAAGCAGAAGAAAGCTAGCAATTAGGATGAAAATCAAAAATAATTAATTCAAGAATACAAGAGGTGCCAAGATTGTTTACAATTGTAAATTAATTTTAAGCGAATTCATCAAAACCATCTCAAATTTTAGAGATCAAAAACAGTGAAGAGAGAACTAAATAACAGTTAACACAGCATTTAATGCGTGGGAAAAACCACCACATCACATGTCAATGCTATTACGAGCTAGAAACCAAAGAGTTCTGAGCAGCGTGAGAGACATCAAAATACCTTTTGTGCTACGAGGAAGGTCAGTCTCCGAATGCCATGTTCAATCAGGACTGATTTCTGTAAAAAGGTAAGGATGGAGTCACTGGATTAACAGAAAAAGGACACATCAAAAACCCATCAACATCTCGGAACTGAAAAAGCTCTGCGGATCCTCCTGCAAGACCTTAGTCCACCTCAAGCTACTCACAGCCAAGATTTCTCATCTGGTGATGGTCCAGCAGCACACATAAGCAAATACATTCAATCTAAAGAGGTAAGCAACCAAAGCACAAGGGGACAGTGCTCCAGCCGAGCTCTGCTAACCAGGAAGGCAGGAGAGTCATGTCCAAGTCTTGCAGGAAATACTCTCATTCCTTTGCCATGGTAAGCTGGCCTTTTTTGCAAAGGCTGTTTTTGAAAAGAGCACAGCGTGGACACGGCCAGGCCATGGAACATGATGGAAAAGGAGTTTTAAAGGAACTAACCCAAGGAAGCAGGCAGCACATACTGGATTTTGAGCACAGTAAGCACATGGACAACCCAGACCGAAGGACAGACGTGTCAGTACTGCAAAGGTGATCAGTGAGAGGTGACACTCGGTTTTTTCAAATGGATTTAGAGAATATCCATTCTGGCTGCTTCTTTATCGAATTCCACTAAGGCACATTTCAAACGAGTGCTGCCATAGGTATCTGTCACACCCCTGATCTTTTGAAGTGTTAAGAGCTCGTAATTCTGATGCTTCTTGTAAAACTTTTTCCTTTCTCTTCCTTTTTCCAATTTAAAAAGCAAAGAAAAGAAGAAGAAAAAAAAAGGAGAACAAAAAAAGAAACAAGAACTCAGCTAGACTGGGAACAAAACAACCCCTTTCGGCACAGACTGAAATGTTTTACTAAGGTTAAGCCCTTTGAAAATGAGCATCAGTGACTATATTCATGGCAAGAGGAAGAAAATAACTTTAATAATGCCATGATTTAAAAAGCAAAAATTGTTATTGCTTTTAAAATTCCACAAGTGGCAGACAATAACAGCATAGCAACAGGATTCTGATTACATCGTAATAACGTGGGTCTCACAGCAAGTCCACAGCTATTACAGAGCGATTAGCCATCAGCACCTGGAGAAACTCCATTTACACTGACTGCCTCAATCTCCTCCACAAGTCATTTACAAGTATATGATCCTAATTTCTATTAAAAAAACCACACACAACATGCTGGGACTAGAAGATTATTTGGACAGTTTGGATCAACCTATTTGATAGTTTAATGTGTTCTGGAATATTTTTTTTTTTTTATTATTATTTCTTTCCTTTTATCCCCTCCCATAAAACGCCTGGAGCATGATCAAGCAGATGAAAAGCAGAACTAGTTTTAATTTTTATACGTGCTTATTTTCTTTGCTTAAAGAGACAGGAAGCTGCTGAAGTCACGTGGATAGCAGCCCCATTTTGGAACCAGAACGTATTGCCACCTCCCACACTAAGAAGTGAAGTTAGAAACAACTCGCCCAGTTCTCCCATTGTCCTTGCAGGTCCCATGGATGCAGCAGGGTCCCAGGTCCTCATGGGCTATTCACACCCACAAGCCTGTGGAGGAGTTCTTCACACCAAGCAGAAAAGCAAGTGCCTGCAGACACCAGAGGGCAGGGTGGACACGAGGAGGTTGTCCCCAGCCCGTGTCGTCTCCCCACCGACCACAGGACTAAGATCTGGTACTCCAAAGTGCATCCTGTACACCAAATCAATTCCACCTTGTGCCAGAAATATCATATTAGGGGGATGCTCCCTCATGCCAAGAAGGAGAACAAATCTGAATGGCATGAAGACCATCATGATACAGAGAAAAAAAAATATATAAATATAGGCCATTTTAATGTCACTTTCCACACCTCTGTTACTCTACAACCAGGGAGAGGGACACAGCACATTTTGACAGAGCATCTGAAGATAGACACTAAAGATTGACCTGATGTGTTTAAAGCCTTAAAGGTCTTTTACCCTACCAGAAATTAAAGGAAAGAGTCCTGACCTGATGGATTAGAATGCACTGCAAAGAGAAACAATAACCTGGAGGCTTCAGAAAGGTGCTGCTACATCCAGTCAAAGAAGTGGTAAGGTTTTAGATGGGAAACGTTAAGGATGTAACTGCTGCATTTATTTGTTTTGAAAGCAAACAGAAACAAACAAAACCAAACCCTGAGGAACATAGTGACTTTTCCTAAAGCAGACAGGGCCATCCTGCACAATCACACAGCTCCAGAGAGAGAATCAAGACGACTCACCTTGCTTTGCGTGAACTCCCTGAACATGGCAGCCAGCCCATCATCATCAACGTCGCTGTCGGTTTTAATAGCAACATTAAGGATGTGAATGGGCTCCTCGCGGGCAGTCTGCAAGTTAAAGAAAATATTCCCCATAAATAAACAGTTAACAGATTAACACTGGGGAGTCCTCAAAAGAAGCTCCTCAAATACAGCTCTGAAGTACAGATGCCCTAGGGACAAAATGACCTCAGCAGAGCATGCTGTAAACCAAGGAAAAATATGAGGGAAATCCTCCACCAGGCAGCCTCACAAGTTTGCAGTTTCACAGAAGTAGGAGTTAATGTCCACAAACAGGAGCTGCACTGGGAGAATCCAGCTCGGATGGTCCCCTCTGCCTTGGCTAACTCAAGTGTTCTTCATTTGGATGCAGAAAGAACGGAGGGTCAGGTCCTCGCTTTACAGGCAGGACATTAGAGGACTTTGGCATCAAGAAAGGCAATGAAATTAAGCAAATTCAAAGTGTAGGAGCAAAACAAAGCGTGTTTTCATATCTACAACAGAATGAAATGACGTGGAAGCATCAATTACATTAGAGCTCTGAGACATGCGGCACTTAAGAGCCTGTGATTAACGGTGAAAACCTGTGAACAGGAATGATCTTTGGGGTGAGGAGGTGAAGGAGGAGGTAAAGAGAGAGGTCTGTGGACATTCAGGTTGATGGTAATATTTTGGAACAAGGCTACAGTACTTACACACACTGAGACCAATGGATCGGTTTAAACCCAAGCCCTATTCTGGACACAGCCTGTATTCCAACAGAGCTTCTCACTGCTAGGGGGGCAGGACAGAGTGACCTGTGTCTCTAAGGGAAACTGGTCTGCTGTCACTAAGGATTATAAACCTTCTGCCTCCTCGGCACCTCTTCTCTACATCAATGCAAATACAATGCAAATTCCTCTCATCTTTTCCTCCTAAAACCAGTTCTAAGAGGTAGAAGAGAGGGAAGAATCAGAATGTAATGTGACTACAAAGGGTGTAAGACTGAAAATAAGGCAAGTCACACTTAAAGTTAAAGGCAGCTGAATATGCAGTTCAACACTCCAATGCACAGAGGAGGTCTGGAAACTTAATTGTGAGTCTAACCTCTCAGTTACGCTGCTGTGGATCCAGTAATTCTGCTGATATTAAAAGCTACAACCTAAATATATGTGGAGCGTAAGAGACTTAGCTGTAGTTTTGGAACAGCCAGAAAATGGCCACCTGCTTTGAATCACCTGCTGTGGAACAAGCAAACAAATCACATGTATAAATACATACAGCTCTTAGCTCCTGCTTCCAGCACTGAAGTGGTGAAAAGTACCCAGCCCGCAGTCACTGCGGAGCTCCGCACGCCTTCGACTGCCAGCCCGAGAGCAATCTCAGGAGAGAAAACTACCGTACCTTGTCTTCATCATACAAGGAAGCATGGCCAGCTTCAGGGAAGGTTGGGCTCTGGGGAGGAGAGTCGCAGAAGCAACCCATCACTTCATCAAAGATTCTGAAATACACCAGAGGAGTATTAGTCACCAGCGCGCTGCCGCCAGCCCACGGAAAGCACACAGCACGAAAATCCACAAATCACCTTGCTAAGGGCGGGGAGGGAGAGGAGAAGCCTCCTTCCCTTTGCAGGACTGGAAGTGAAAAGCTGAGGAGGCAACACCTCCTCCACCCCTCAAGCCAAAGCAGAGCCTGGATCTGCTAACATTTGTCAGAGATCTCGTGGTCGCAAGGTCCCCACGACCGCTGCGGGCTCTGCTGGGGATTGTGCCTACCCCGAGAAAGTTGAGAGCATAAAGAACACATCCTGCCGCAGAGAAACGCGGGAGGAAGAGCATTACAGAAATCAGCACATTTGTAAACAATCCCCAGTCAGCAGAAATGCAAGATGCTGACCCTTCTGGCTGCAAACCGCTCTTACAGCAGCCTGAAACATCCCGGTATCTCAAGGAGGATCCAAACAAACTTCCACGTGAAACTCCAGAAACAAGCTCAGGACCAGTTTAAACCTGACTCTAGCCAAGGCAAAGATTTCGTCCAGCTCCGTTTGGGCCCACCTAAGAAGCTGGCAACACAAACAGCTGTCACCCTTCCCCACATACCTGACAAAATCTTCGAAGGTGCGGAAGGAGACCATTCCACCCATCCGCTGGCACGGCGGAGTGAAGGAATTGTCTAGCAGTACATCGCTCACGCTAGCTACATGGACCATCCCGTAGTGATTGAGGTTGGAAGAGAAGGACATTCTAAACGGCAATTCAATAAGACCACAGTTAGTAGGGACAAGGGAGAGAGGAATATCCCTGGAAAGAAGATTTGTGCATGTGCGTGAGCTTCGACCACTGGAAGCCTGGCTGTTTATCCAGTGTAACTGTTGTGTGACCTGTCGGGCTGCTCTGCATGCCAGACCTGCTGTGCTGTCTTCTCCACAGCCCCTGCAATGCTGGCATGCCCCTGGGGACATTAATGCCCTTACCTGGACGTGATCCCAGGGTACAGGAACACTTAAATGAGTTAGGAAATTATTTTATAACCCTTTAAACCAAGGAGTTTCTTAAGGAGTTTATTGAGGTGAATTATGACTACGCAAAGCTGAATGTATTTTTCCTCCTGTACATAAGTTTTGCTTTACAGGTGGAATACTGAGATAAAACAACAATAATTCTAAGCTCTGACACGTTGAAGATTTAGTAAATTTTTACAAATTAAGTTGAAGCGCACCAAGGTGTATTATATTATTGCTTTTTCTGGTCTTTCTATGATTTACGCTGCTCAAATGCAGTGTGGTACAGTGACCTCTCAAATCCTTTAATGGAAACAGGGTTTTCTATAGCCTCACACTAGCATTTCTACCCTAAATAAAGTCCTGTTACAGTGCCTTCCACTTGAACTGCTGACCACATTAAAGTGCTCCTCCATCTGACTTAATCCGTACTTTAAAACCATTACAACTCTCCCCCTAATTCATTTCCTTGGCTCAGCTTTGACTGCTAAGAGGTGGCAGCTGCTAAATACAAGCAGTTGGCCACAGAACCCACCTCTCTTCAGGGGCAAGGAAGGCAGAGCTCCAGCCACTCCCCGCTGTCCTGCTCGTGCCCGATGTCTGCTGCTCGAGCGCTGACGCACGCTGCAGCACACGGCACTCGGGCAGGACCCGCTCCTCCCGAAGTGAGGCGGCCTGGGACAGATTTACACGAGCTCAGAGGAAGGCCCTGAGGAAGGCACTCCTCTGGAAAGCAGGAGCACCAAAGGTCAGCATCGCTGCCTGGAGAGATCCTGGAGGGACTGAGGCACCACGGAGTTCTCACTCAGCTCAGCTGCTATGGCAGCACACGCCAGCTGGGAATTCTTCGTGTGATTTCAGAGTCTGGGCTGTTATTATTATCACTATCATTATTACTATTATGCTTTTTTAAAGACCCTCAACGTTACGGTCAAGACTTGCAGAGGAAGTTTCTCACATAGTGAACAAAAAGCATACAACTAACTGCCATCCTCTCCCTAGCTACTAGAACTGGGTTTCCCCTTCTCTGAAATAACTACTTCTGGTTTCTAAAGTGTGCTACAGAGTCATCTTAATTCACTCAGGGTCCTACTTCAGAAGCTCCCTGCCACACGGTGCTCTGAACCCTCAAGGTTGCTCTGAAGAGGCAGAAATGCTGAGCTGGCACAGGGCAGCGCTCAGCCACCCGGGAGCTCTGCACTCCCCGGGGCTTTGGGAGACAGGAGCAAAGTTAAGTTCCCGTTCTCCGCAGCTGGGGCCACCACTGGAGGCAGAAGGCAATGGGGAAAAATAAACTCAGGGCGCTGGTTCAGCACAGCACGTGCTTGACTGACAACTTGTAAAGTCAAAAAGATGCTCGACTGCCTGGCTGGAGGAGACGGCAGGGACCTGGCCATGCTGGGCACGGGCTGCTGCCAGCCACGCGGACACAGCACCAGACTGGGGGCTGCTCCCACGGCTGCCTACTGGCTTTCCTAAGAGTTCTTTCTTTCCACGTACAGAAAACCACTGTGATATGCTCCTAAGTATACTGTTAACAAGTCTAAAGTATCCTCAGTTTGATTAATGGCTCTCCATGTTTGAAGTCGCTCTGTGTTTCCGTAATTTATCTCTGATTAAGAGCCATGAGACTTTCAAGCTCATTTTTACTATTTTTCCCTAAATAGGCTTGTAAGCAGTAATAAATAACAGGTATTCATGTTTTGAAAGAGAAAAATTTTCCAGGACATGCCTTGGTGTACATTTCTTACAACTAATACAAAAAGTACCACAGAACAGTAACTAAACAAAAAGACAGCGGACGATTTTCATGTATTATTTAAAACAAGAAATACTTTTCAACTGAGACACGGGAGGAAAAATTAGCGTCCAAAACACAACAAAACATGCTGTCAGCTGTTTGAGATGTAGATTCATCTATGGTGTGAGGGAAGTGAAACAGCCTCGACAAATGCTAAGCTAGAAAGCAGAGTGGCAGCAAGTATGGGACTCAGAGTCACTGCCTGTTCAGGGCAACACCCGACCTAGAGGGTCGACAGCCGGGAACCCCGTTCCAAACCAGAGACCCTAGGGACAGCACCCTGCTACAAGTGTGCTGCTGTGTGTACCATACTGCAGATGAGCCGAGTCACCCGGCAAATTTGATTTGAAAGATTGCTGCATGCAAAGCTTTTTTTTTTTTTTTAAGGGTAAAGAAAAGCTGAAAACATGTTTTAGACAAAGGGAGAGGAAAAGGGAAGGAAAAAGAAGAGTTATGTTTGAGAGCTTCCCAAGTAAGGGCACTAAAACAAAACATGTTAAAACATTTAAATGTTAGGCTACTTCTTTCTAGTCTGTCTTTTCAAATTTTAAAAGATGACAAGTACCATACCTGTTTAGCGTGGGGATGTTCCCTCTGTAATCAAACAACCACAGTTAGTTACAGATTGGTTAGTGAAAGCCATAATAAAGAACTATCATCAAGCTGATACGCAGACCAGCAACAAGTTTACACTTTACTAAACCAAAATTTGTCAACCGTTGGGTATCAGTCAGAATTCAATTTCCTTGACCCTGAGAAGGCACCCACCACCTGACTTCGCTTGCCTGGGCTGCCATGGGAATGCACACAGACCATGCACATAACATGCAAGTAACATACCCCAGGAAGACAGGTCGTATTTGGCAGGCACCCTGTGTTTCTAGAGCATCTTCCGTCATACCCGCTTTGAGCCCTTTGCATACACCAAGTGAGCTGCACAAGCAAGACCCGGGGAGGTGGGGGGGGGGGGGGGGGTGTCTGTGAGGAAGGGCACACAGCTCAGATGCAAAGAGTGACCACATGACACAGGAGAACTGCAACAGGCACAGGAGAACAAGCCAAACCCTCATGGCCAAACCTCTACGCCAAGCAGCAGCCCACGCACCGGCTCCCAGGAGAACGCAGGGACCAAGCCACCACACACACCAACACCGTGTAATGCTTTGCACTCGCAGCATTCAAGGCCTCCAGCACCAAAAAGAACAAGCAGAACTCAAGGCTGATTGTGCGGAAAACGTTACAGTCCCCTTCATATCTCCAACTCTTCGCATAGCTGCATGCAGACTGGGGCTTGGTGATGAGCACGAGGCAGAAAGGAGCTGAGGGGCAGGTTTTCCTACCCGTGTAAGAACAGCACAGCCTAGCCCATGCCAGCTACACTCGTGAAAGCACAAGGCAGCGCATTGCTCCACGAGAGACGGAGAAATTGCTGGGATCTGACATTCAAAATAGTAAAGATCAAACTGAAAAAAAAATAATTAATAAAATACAAGCACACGGGAGGCTTGTGCGGAGAGATCAGCAAACATGCAAAGGTCGAAAGCAAAGCTTCAGGCAGCATGTAACTGGACATTCACCATCCCCTTCCCTGCAGAAACCTGTAGGGGATCCAACTACAGACTTGCTTAACATCCTTGACCACAGGCAAGACCCCGAGTTACTGGGCATGGAGTGTCAGTACTTGATGCCCAGAGCATTTCCACGGTCACACCACTAAACACACTGGCTGCACCTGGCCCTGCTCTCAAACTGGTTTTGTCACGGCAGAGTCACGCTCACTGCAGGGTTGTACGTTTGGTGCGTTACTGGTCGAGGCACAACAAGTTCCCACGTTCTCCTCGTGCCACCCAGGAGAAAGCACAAAGTGGCCTTAAGATGCATCTGTTCCCCGGTAAATAACACAAGGGTTTGATCACGTGGAGATGGTGGGGAGAGACGCTGTGCTGCAGAGCCCGTGGTTAGGGCCAAAAGGGCCATGAGGCCCCAGGGGGTTGAGACTAATTTTTTTTTTTTAGCTTGGCAAATGGTGGGAAAGCTTCATGTCGGAAAAAATAGTCTGGAGAAGACTGGCAGTTCCTAGACCTGGTCGAGTTGTGGAGCGGTCCCTGGAACGCTTTCAGAAAACAGCCAAAAAAACCCCAACAAAACAACAGCACGACAAATGCTCCTTTCCATCTCAAAACGGGCACCCTGTTGCCTTGTTCCAGGAACCATCCTCCAGCCACTCCATGTGGAGCTGAAGAGGCTGTGGCAAGAAGGGCCATGAGGAAAACAGAAGAGCCGGTGGCTGGAGATGTGAGGAAACATCGGGGAAATAGCCTTCAAGCTGCACCCCATGGGGCTGGCTCTGGACCTGCAGGTCACCAGAGCTGTGGAGGGCTTGCATCGGGAGCTGGATTGTCACTTGCCACTGAAAACGCACCACGGGGTGAAGATTTGCTGCTGACGGCCCAAGCAAACCTTGTGAAAAGGCACTAGAGTCCACTCGCTGAGCTCCACGCACCCCTGCAGCCCTGACAGGGAAAACACCGGCCGGACAGCAACACCAGTGCCACCAGCAGCACCACGGCTCTGGGAGCTGAACAAAGGCACAGCTGACGGAGCACGTGCCCACGGGGTTCTGCACAGCCAGCTCCTCGGAGCTGAGCACAGAATCAGAAACCTTCCCACCACACCAGCCCCGGCCCTTCTTCTTATCTCTTCTGAACTTTTAAACAGGCCCTTCTTGCCCGGGGAAGCCGATCTCCGCAGGAACGTGCTCCACGCTGAGACAACCTCTGCTCTTACAACTGCTTCTGCTCAAACCAAACTCCCCTGAACTCCCGCCTGGTTGAACCTGAATTTCTTTCCCCTCTCCACACCACGCCCCCCGTCCCTTCTCGCACCCAGCACCCGCAAGTCCCACCCACACGCCGGCCACCACAT
>WTSP01011426.1:0-52784 GCA_025331215.1 Actenoides lindsayi
CGGCCGCGCTCGCCTCTTGCATCAGGCGCTTCCCTCCCCTCCCCCGCCGCGCTCCCCCCGCGCCTGCGCAGCCGCCGCGTGCCCCGCCGCGGTGCCTCCTGGGAGTTGTCGTTCCCGGAGCTGCGCCTGCGCCGCTGGGCGGGGCGGGAGCGCTGAGGGGGAGGCGGTGGCGGGCACGGCGCGGTCACCTCTGGTCTCGTCCTACAGAGTCGCTCCCTCTCGCCATGCCGGAGCGGCTCCACTGGGCACCTCTCCGCGGGCTCGTTCCCCTGGGGAAGGGCCTGTGGAGGAGTGGGGCAGTGGCCGCCGCGACTGTTGCTGGGGGTTCTCTGTGGAACCTGTTCCACCATCTTCACAATAAAAATGGTGGGGGTTTTTTTGCTGTGTTTAGAGTTCTCTGTATTTCAGCCTGTGCCTGCTGCCCATTGTCCTGTCACCCAGAAGAGTCTGGCTCTGTGTTGTTTTCCCCCCACTTGTACACAAATGGATAAGATTCCCATGAGCCTTCTTTCTTTAGGTTTATCAATCCAGGCTCTCTCAGCTTCTCCTCCTATGTTGGATGCTGCAGTCCCTTACTTAGTCCCTCTTACTCATTCCATTTTCCTAATAAAATCATAGAACAGTTTGGGTTAGAGGGGACATTTAAAAGTCTCGTCCAACCCCCCTGCAGGGAGCAGGGACATCCTCAACTAGAGCAGGTTGCTCAGAGCCCTGGCCAACCTCACCTGGGATGGTTCCAGGGATGGGGCAGCGACCACCTCTCTGGGCAACCTGGGCCAGGCTCTCACCACCCTCAGTGTATAAAATTTCTTCTTTCTCTCCAGTCTGAATTTCCCCTCCTTTGGTTTAAAACCATCACCCCTTGTCCTGTCACAACAGGCCCTGCTAGGAAGTCTGTCCCCATCTTCCCTATAAGTCCCCTTTAAGTACTATCCTGCACCCCCTGCCTGCCTGGCCAGAAGTGTGGACCACAACGCCATAACTTGTTCTTGCCTTTGTTCTCTTCCTGTGCTTTGGAGAAAGGGTGAGTTTTCTGGGAAATTAGGGTATCTCTGGAAAAAAAACCCGAGGAGGAGCAGCTACAGCAAGCAAGAGCTTCTGCTCATGAGCTGAGAGCAGGTCACTTCGCACAGCTTGGAGATGAGGGTCCCAGCCCTTGGGCTGTGCGATTCATGCACTATTTTTGTAAAAGTTCTTTTTTGCAGAGCTGGAGTAGTACAGGATAACACATTCCTCCTGCTGCTGTTCAAACGTGTTACTTGCACCGAAAAATGAGAGCTGGGGTTTTGTTTTATGATTCTTTTGATCGGATGCACAGTCCATAATGCGTATTATCATACTCTGGAAATTAACTTTATTGTGGTATTCCGCCGTGTGCAATTAGAGGGGCTTGCTATATCTCAGTAAATGCTGAGTTTAGCATGTGGTGTAAGTGCTGAATAGAAAAATCCATTCCTCCGTGAGGTTTCTTTATCAGTAAACTCTAATAAGCTATTGAACAACGTTCAGTGAAACAGCCCAGAAATCTGGCTGTAATAACAGCCCCTTTATTGAACCCCAGACACACCAGCAGATAATCCTGCAAGGCACGACAGTAGATGGTGCTCTTGGTTTGCATTAGCTGCATGCAGCCACAGCACCAGGAGATCAGCCACTCTGAAGCCTGTTCCTAGTGAAACAGTTCTTGAGAAGCAAAGCTGGAGGTGTCCAAGCATTTTACTATCCTTGCTACGTCTCCTGATGGCCACAGCCCCTAAATCACCATGTATGCGGTCCATCGGCCTGTCCTTCAAGAAGGTGCCAAGGCTCAGTATGCATATAGGCAACAAGCCAGATATTCCATGGCTCCATGCAACCCACCTCCCAGAAAGGTGCCTCTGCAAAAGAGAGCTGGAGCCTCAAGAGAACACACCCGAGGCTTGGCTGTGCCCACTGCAGGCAAAGACATGGTCTGCAGCAGCTCCTCCAGTCAGCCAGCACTGTGTTTACAGCTCGGCAACACCCTTCTCAGCTCAAGCCAGTTCCTACTCTCTACACAAGGAATAAAGTCAAGGTTCTGGTTTATGGTGTCCTCCTCATAGGAAGTGGCAAGCCAGTCGAGATGGGGCTGGGGAAGTTTGATGTGGTGATGAACGTGCACCCACTGTGGGCACCCCTGGCCCTGGCTGCTGGTGCACAGATGGGACTCTCCCATCACTTCTGGGTGAGGTGACTGCTCCACCACTCAGCTTTGGCCAGCTGCACACTTTAAATCACAGCAATTACTGCTTCCATGCTTAGCTTTCACTTCCATGAGGGGCTTCGTGGGAGCTGATAACACTTTGAACCTGAGCAGGTAAACAAGGTAAAGCCTCAAAACTCTTTTCCAAGAGGATAAACACCCATGTGAAGTCCACTCTGGGGACTGTTACAATTCAGAGTGAGAATTCCTTAAGGCTTTAAAAAGCAAGGCATGCTGTAAAAGGCTTGGCTGCCCCACGCTCGTATAAACAACTCCTTTTCAGTCCAAACATGTACTTCAACCCAAAATGTGCTCTGTGAGCTCTATTGATTTACATAAACTATATGCACGCACTCTAGCCCATGGTTGAGCACCACCAGTTTAAGATTATAAATAAACTATAAAAATATTTCTACTTAAGCACGTGGTGCTCCATCATAAAGCAGAACAGCTGTGCGTGGATATAAAGGAGAACAGCGAGAACACCCGCAGATGTATATTGCCTGTATGTGCTGCATTCTTGTGCACAGGCAGCTTTTAAATATGCCCCATTGCCTGGACATTAAAAGGCTTAAAAGAAACAAAAAAGGAAAACTGAACGCTTCTGCAGCTTCCTCTGCACTAATTGAATTTCTGTCCATAACGTTTACAGACTTTAAGAAGAGCCCGCATAATTACCTTTTCTCTTGGATTTTCTTTTTCTCTTCTCCATTTAAAACTCATTGTATTCTGTCATTTTACAGGCGCCAGGAATAAATCTTTTGTCAACTCTATTGCATTATTATGCAAAGTACACAAAAAGTATAGGGATAAAACAACCCAAAAGAAGCCGAATGCTGTTCCTTTCAGTGCTCCCATTCTGCCCCAGCAGCAAGCCTCCAAGTTTGCTAACATAATCTTTTTCTCAGTGAAAGATCCTAAACCTCAGCCATTGATTGCAAAGGGTTCACTTGACCATGCTAATGCTGGCTATGAGGAAGTGTATTTACTGGGAGAAGAAAGACTTGATGAAGGAACCATCAATTATCTCTGCAGAATTGATTGGGGGGTGGTGGGGTGTGAAGGAGCTACTGGATCCCCAGAATGTTTTTTGGTGGGATGAGAGGTCAGCTGCAATAAACTCCCTTCTCCTCCAGGGATGGAGACCAGTCCCAAGAAGAATCTCTTTAGGAAAAATCCAAATCACTGATGTTCAAAACTGTTCTGAAGAGCAGAGCTCAAGAGGTACATGGGAACTTTTCATCTCTTTCAGGTGGTCTCAGCAGGCTGCAATTGATCTGAGGAGCTCAGAGCGAGAGCTGAGGGGTGGGAAGAAGGACCTTAACCTGAAGCTGACCCTGTCCCGTCCTGCCACCACCAAAACTACAAGCCAAGAGTCTTCCAGCTGATTGTAAAGCTCCAGTAAGAACTCATTTAAACACATTAGTGGGTGTTTTAACTTCTAACCCGGGCTCGTTAACATTGTTGGAGCAGAGCTTTGCTCCCACAATGTATCCACTAAATGGAATTAAGCAACTTAATTAGGCTGGGTAAAACACAAAGAGGGATTTAAGAGCGAGGGGAGTTGGCAACTCTCTGTAAGGTGACGTCAGGGGCCACTGGAAAAGCTCATCCACCCAGCTCTGACCCTGGAAACTTCCTTCCCTGGAAGAGTGCTGGAGTAGGATGATTGCTAATGATTTGTGTGCTTGGTTCTGGTTTTTTTCTGTCCTTCCATAAAACACTGCAGAGAGCTCGACTCATACTATGAGAAAGCCTTGGCACTCCTGCCACCCATTTCTCTTCCCCTTCTTCTTTCACCTTATGTAAATAATAGCCCTTTGCTTAGGAGAAGAAAAGCACAGAGACTGACTGTGCCGGTGAAAAAGTGAAAATTAAGGGAGAAAGGAGTCGGAAGGCAGCCAATAGTAAACTTGCTCTTTCTTGAAGGTAAATAATTAATTTATCATCTCTTGGGGAGCTGGATCGGTGGGGTTACTCAAATCTATCCACCCTCATCTAGCTACTACCATCAATTATTTTTCAGTGGACAACGTGGAGATTGCAATATGGTGGAAGAAACCCTTAGCCCCCGTGTCAAACTGTAAAGTCTAAAATACTTTATTCTTCGTTGTTTATTTACTCAAGTACTTCTTTAAATGAACGGTTCAGTGCTCTGCGTACCTCCTTGGAGCCATCTGCTGGCACAGGCTGGTGTGGAGCACATTTGTCATGGCTCACAGGCACCACCATTAGGAGATGCTGCTTTGTGCCTGGAGACTGGGTGTGAGAAGCCTGCTGTGAGGTCCTGGGAGCCTGGAGCAGCTGGTGTTCTGGTTGGCTGTGCAGTGACTTACCTCTGCTTCAGAGGCACCAAAGCACCGTGGGAAAGATGGAGAATTCATTGCCAAGAGAAGTGTCTGGCTCTACTTCTTGGGTAAATTCACTACTTCTGGAAATTGCGATGGAGACCTGCATCCCTGAGAAATATTCGCCATTGTTGCTGACAGGAGCGTCCCAGAGATGCTGTGTTGGAGAGTGTGATGGTTGGGTTGAGTCGCTCCTGCTTGGCACAAGCTGGCTGCTTCTCCTGGTCCTGCAGGGACCCTTGCCACGAGTCCAGCTTGCTCCTCACCTGCTGCATACACTGCAGAGCCACAGCTGTCCATGGCCCCAGCCTGCTCCACTCCTCCTGCAAAGCCTCCTGCCTTGGGGAGCTGTTTTAAGCACTCTCTCCTTAAATATTATAATTCTTCAATGGATATGGCTTCTTGCCTCTATGTCTTAACTGAGGATTTCTCATTTTTTCTTTCTTTCTCTCGAGCAAAGAGCCATGAGTCAAACCCCTTATCAGCAATGCCATCCTCACCACACCTTTGGGTCAGGGATCCTGGGATCCCAGATTCTACTAATAAAACACATCCCATCTGCAGATTTGAAAAAGACTTCAAAACCCCTAATCTTTTACGAAAGCTGCTGAATTCAGCCTCAGGACATTACCTTAAGGTGTGCGACTTTAAGAGGCAGATCACCACACCGCAAGTCCCGAGCCCTCGCGCAAAACCTGAACTCCCTCGTCGACAATACTAACGGGATCGGACTAATCACATTTCTTTGCATTGGCAAAATGTTTGTGCCTTATCTTGCCCCTTCCAGTACAACAGGTTGCAGCTATTTGCTCCGCTTCAGGCTGCTGTCTGCAAATAGTGAGGGAGAAGGGGGTGCGAGCATCGCCGCACAAACGGCTTTCTGTTTGCGTAGCTGTTTGCGATCGGCTGTGCCGCGCGCGAGCGCTGGGATGAGCAGAAACAAGGATTTATGAATTATTTACATTTCTACACTTGCTGTTCATCATTTGTTATTTTTCTATTTAAACAGTTTGTCCTCTCTTCCGGGAGCAGGAGGAAAGCCAAAATGACTTCAGTGACAGCTCAAATATCGCCCAGAATAACTAGTAAGTAGTCAAAGTAAACAACTTGTGATTAAAATACAGGCTGGAAAATTATTCATCCCATCCACACAACAAACTGGTCAGAGTATCTGTTCTACAGAAAAACCCTCAAATTAAAAAACCAGAGAGAAAAATTGTTTACCTTCTCCATAGGACAAGAATGTTACAAAAAACAGAATAAAATGTTTGATACTATTGTGGTTCTCTGTTTCTAAAATGCAAGAACATCATAATCATGGAGAAAAGGAAAGAATTGAATCGAGTCAGCTAAGGAGATGATGTGATGTTTTTTCCTTATCAAAATGAGACAGAAGAACTTTATTTTGACTTTTCCCCATCAAAAATGTTGTGGAAATCAGCAGTTTCCTGTGCAACGCTTTGGTGAAAATGAAACCCACATTTGCCAACAGAACACCAGAGACAGCTCTAGGGGCTGCTTACAAGTTACGGGCATGATCCTGACACCTTTCCCCACAGCAGAAGTCTGTTGAGTTAACTGGAGCCACTCTTGATCTACACAAGGCTCCACCAGCTTGGAGATACCTCACTGAGTCTTCCTGAGCTGGGAAAGGGGCTGTGCTCATCGCTAATTTATTCCCCATGAATAATTCAACTACTTCTTGTCACAGCTTTGCCACACGTTTCTGTCATGCACTGCATTTGATTTTATCATTGAAACCTCAAAACTGGAGATGGGAAGAGCATACCATGGGCTCCCATCCCCCCAGCCAGAGATACTCCCCACGCTGTGTGGGTGTGGGGTGCAGCACCACTGGGGATGGAGATGAGCCTGGCCCCACAACAGCAACTCAGGGCTGACGTCTGCAATTATATCTTGTGAAGCCAAGGAGGCAAGCATGGGCTGTGGAGAACTATAACAGTATTGCATTTGAATATTTGTATTTTAGTTGGGGAGTTAACTGCAAAAAAGAGTATTAACTTCTTTCTACGCACAGGCGAGATACAGGTATAGGCAAAATTGCGTTTTCATGTAAATAAAAAATGCAGAGAAAAATCTATCCTTCCTCTGCCATGTATGAGGACATACTGTAAGGTTTATTTTCCAGGTAGATCATTGGAGCTATAGCTCTATAAATAAGTCAAGTTCCATTGATCTCAATGGCACGATGCTGATTGACACCTACTGAGGATACACACAGAAGTGTTTTTCATAATGAGCTCCTTCTGAGCCCACAACTGCCAATTGATGCGGCAATTACATATTAATATGTGTGACTGTGCACAATCAAACTGGGCTAGAAGGGATGCAACCTTTTGTTTTTTAAAATTAATAAAATATTTATTGCAATCAGCTCATATCTCCCAATTTGTTGCCAATTAACTAAAGTGTTTAGTGTGCAGCTGATTGAGGCTGCAGCCGCAGGGCTGCACTAGGGGAACAAATTGGAGGCTTCTTGCGCTGAATTTCTCTCTGTTTCATTCTCTCCAGGTAGGAGCCAAACAGCAGGAGCCAGGAAATGGCACGAACTTTCCTCTCCAGGGAAAGACATCTTCAGTCATCAAGAGGAGACGAAGCAAGCAGACAGCTAAAACACCCCACAGATTAAAAATCAAAAGTGCATCAGGTTAAACTTCTGTTGAAGAAGACTAGAGATTTTGGCCAGTAAGTTGAAGTGGACTTTTAAATTATGGTTTGTTTGTTGTTTGTTTGGGGTTTTTTTCCAGGAATCCTGATTAAATGGGGAGAAGGTGAAGAGCTGCAATGCAGAATGACATCAGGTTTTGAAGTATGTTTGCCATGGAAATGCTAATGTTGATTTTCAGCTGTTTGGTTGTATGTTAATCTAATGTTAGGGGATCCCAGTACTATGAGACCTCAAGGTATGGCAGAATATATATGTATTTACACAGCGGCCAAGAAAGAGCAGGGAAAGTGCCAGAGGTGATATCCTTGACTAGCACAGAGCCTTCCCAGGTGCTGTAGGCTACACTAGTGCTGCTGGAAAGATAACTGCTTGGCCAGCAAGCACAGGCTTCTGTGGTGATGTAGCAGCTTCTCTGGAAGTCAATGACAGCAGGTTTACCTTGAATAGGAGCCTTTAATGGGCATCTACCCCTGTCCGATGCTGTGCTCCTGCTCCTTTCTGAGCTTGCCTTTCTCCTGGGTGTTAGCAGGGACAGCACAAATTATGTCCCTGTGTCTGAGCCAAAAAAACCACTAATCCCAAAGCCCAAGTTCTTCCAATGCTTGAATTCGCTTTCGCATCCCATAGAGTGGTTATTTAAATTACATTGACAGCCTTAATGCCTTGATGACTCCTTTTCAGAGCATTTTCTTCCTACTTGTTTATTTTTAATTTAAACTAATGAGCTATTCCCTCATTCCTTCCTTCGTGTCAGAGCGCGGGACAGAGTCATTAAAACTCTGTCAAGTTCTGGAAAGGAGATTATAAAATCTTTACTTGGGGTGTTTCGTATGAGCATGGAAAAGCCGAGTTCTGTGCTGAGAGAAGGAGCAGCTCCTGGGTTGGGTTTTTTTTATGGTTTCTGTTCAGCTTGTCCGTAATGAGGGATTGTCTCTTCATCAAATCTGTCTAATGGGATCTTTGATCTCCATTAAGAACAGCAGCTCAGCAAGGAGAGAATCAGCATCAGTAATGCATTGCATCTCAACCTCCCCACTCTGATACAAAAATTGTGATTCATCCCCCAGCTAGGCCATTTTTTTCAATGAGTTTGCCATTCATGGGAATTAGGTCTACTCTGTGCTGCTGTAGCTCACATAATTGTTTACAAACTTAATTTCTTCATCCAAAATAAAATCAAATACCATACATTTTCTAAGAATGGCTGGGCAAAGCAAAGCTGACTTTGTTCTAGCTAAGGGATGATAAGAGCATCCAAACTCCAGTAGTGTGAACGTTTAATGTGGGTTCACATCAGCAGAGCGTGAGGGGACACGGGACACAGGAGCTGTCACAGCTTCTCTGCTTGCACCCTTGTTGGAGCTGAACTGTGCTGCATTGACCTGAGCTGGACTTGCCTTCTGCAGCATCTCCCAGGGTCAAGGTGTCTTCTTGGAGCTACACAAGTGTTCATTCTGAACATGGAAAGAGGGGTGATGTCTAGAGAACTGGAAAAGGACAGAGAATGATGCCTGCAAATCTCCTGACTTTTCTTACAGTGATCCAAGTTCATCAGCCCCGTGATGGAGCCTCTCTCTTTATAGGGGAGATTAGTACTGCACCATCTCTACACAGAGAACTGTCACCAACAGCCACGAGTACCGCCTTAGCACAGGCTCAGGATATTTTTAGGTGATTCAGGCTCAGGTGAAGCTGAGCAGTTTCAGCCCCTATCCACCAACAGCAATTTCACCCTCCCTAAGGCAGACCTCAGAGCCTGGACCACTGCCCATGGCATGGCTGGAGAGTTCAACAACCCAGAGCATGACAGGCACTAAATCCACAGACACAGCCCTTCTCTCCCTGGCAATGGGCACGGATGGGGTTTGTGCCAGCAACATTTCTTGCAGTGTGAACAGTAGGGCAGAGTGGAGAAGGAACCTTGAGAAAGAAACCTCTGGCTGAATATCTTCACCTGCTCCTTCCTATTATTTCGTTGCAGTGTGTGCCCTGCTGAGGCAAACAATTCTGGCAGAAAAACAAAGGGAAATATATATATATATAAAAAAAAGAGTATTTCCATCATTTCACAGCTATTGGTGGAAATTCAGGGAGTAAAGAAAATCCTGCCCTAGCACAGGCGTTGCTTAATAAAGTCATTGCTGAAGTTTTGACTGATTGCTCGTTCAGAGACAAGCAGCTTCATGCCCAGGTATCGGTGACTATGCAGCACAGAGTGCTAAGGAAACCATCCCTCTGGAGATGGAAACGGGGCAAATATGGTAAAAGACAGCAGCCATGGAATTCCTAGGTGCCATTTTTTACAAAGTCATGTTCCAGAGTAGAAATCTTTCCTGTGAAGGGCTCCACTGTTTGCAGGATACCTCTGCCAGTAAACACAGTGAGAAAAGCAATGAGAGCATGTAATGCTCAGCAAACTATCACCAAGTATATGTTTCCACAGCCCATTGAAATTGAAGTAGAAGAGTGGGGTCTTTTTTCACCCAAGGGTGAAGATAAGTAAATCTGGCACAAACTATAGCATCAGAGAAGGAGCTTATGGGTATTTTAAGGAAAGAAAGATAGCATGTAAAAATCACTTGCAGATGTGGTATTGAAGCAGATACTTGCTGCTTTGCTCCATCAGGGTGCAACCCTTTGTATACTTCCCACTGCAACATTATTTCTGATAAATTATTGAAATAGGAAAGATATTTTATCCTTCCAACACAACTCAGATGAATCATTAAGTGCATCAAACTCTCTACTATTTTATCAAACCTGAAAACATTTTTTTAAAATGAGAGAGGCATGTCTGCTCTTAACACAGATTTTATCCTTTTTACATTCTTTCCAAAGCCCTCTCAGGACTTGGGGAATTTCCTCTGTTGTTCATGGAGCTTTGGGTTGGTTTGTTTGGGTTTTTTTAAGACAATGTTGAATTATTGAAAAACAGTAAAATATTTATTATCCGATCAATAATACATTGGATCCTCTGCTACTTATTTTTATTATTGACAGAAGCAACTTGGCCACCTGAGATAAGAATACGCTATGATGAGGCAGATGTTGCTGTAATCAAGGCAACAGAGAATTGGGTATGAGGTGGCCATGGGCTGGGCTATGGACATCCTTCCACACTGGTGAATATTCAATCTGGTTCATCTCTTGCAGAGGAAAGCATTGCAACACAGGGTATGTACATCCCAGCATCAAAATGTATGTTACTGCTGAAACAGTTTCTTGTCTGCCAGGAAGAGGCTCTCACGGAGTGACATTCCTGACACATGTCTTTCTGAGAGAGCTGGTTTTAGATGGAGATGTCCCAGCCAGCTCAGGAATACACAGTAGGATATATGATGTATATGTCTGTGTAGTGGATCCAGGTTTGGTTTAGAGCTGTTTATAAGTGAAAAGTGAAAGAGGAAAAAGTCAAAAAGGAAAAAAAAAATTTAAAAAAAATAAAAGGAAAAGAGATAAGGCAAATTAAGGAAATCCTTGGAAAATTTCAAACACACAGAGACCAACTAAGAGAGGTGATGTGCACCCCAGGATGATAAAGGAACTACCATACAGAGCCACTTACTTGTCTTGACTCAAGTTCTGAGAAACTATAGGTAGATATAGGTAGGTTTAGCTCAGCAGGTAGCACTGGAAGAAGGGAAATGCAAATATTGTCCTACCCATCAGAAAATCAGAGAAAGAATGACACAGTCAGTTACCATACACTGAATTTCTACATCTGAAACAAATATTAGGAGATAAATATTTCTTTGAGGGTGGGTTTGTAGAGAAGAAATAATAATCTTGCAGACAAATCCAATATCTTATTAAAGCAGAATTACAGTTACTAGCTGAAGGGAATGTGGTGGGTGTAGTCTATTTGAATTTTAGAAAAGCATCTGATGCAATCTCTCATAAAATTTTAATCTCGAAATAAATTAAAACTGGCTTTGATATAAGCACATCTACATGGATCCATAACTGGCTAAAGAATCATAAAAGTAAGAATGAAAAGTGGCATTTACGTTGCACCGGAGGAAACAGTCTTCTTCTCGCAACTCTGATAAGAAAAATCAGCCTTATTTGTTATCTCCCTAGCAATAGAGAATGGGAAGCATAACGGCATGTTGCCAGACTAAGCAGGAAGGCATATAATGGACACAAACATTGGGAAAGAAGTAATATAGTGTTTTTCTACCCATGGTGGACAGTTCCAGCAGGCAGATAAAGTGCTTTATATTCATGGCTTTGCTTACGCGGAGGTACTTTGGGCAGGCAGAGACTGGCATGGCAATCAGCTCTCCTATTTTAAACCAACAGGCATGCAGGGGAGTGAAATGTCTTTCATGAGCAGTAATATACGTGATGTTCATGGTATTAACATAGTTATTTCCCTTAATTTGATATATTCTGCAAGAAGGAACCTGCTGTGACTTGTCAGGAGATCCTGGGAGACTGGTGCCCTGTCTGTGCTTGGGCCTGGACTGCCTTTCAGTCTTCAGCTTTTTGGGGAAAACTAAACTATTGTCCCCTTCTGGTGAGTCCAAAGCAGATGGGACTAGAGCTGTCCTTAACCTGCCTCCTAAAGAAGAAATATGGACAAAGGTGCAGAAAGGTATCAGTGAGTTATTTTATTATGCAGTAATGTGATTCTGGGATTTGGGACTTGTCTTAAACCTCCCTGCTCTAATTAATCTATATGTACAACAGAGGGATCCCTTGTGAGTTTGCCTGGAAAACTTCAGAAAGTTCTGGGCAGAGCAGAAGTGGAGCTGGGGAGTCCAGATGAGGCAGAAATAGGAATCATCTCTGCACAGCAGTAATTGACTTTGAAGACACTGTTCATCTGAATTACCAGTTCGCAAGAATTCCCATCCTTTCCATCTTCACAGAGGAATTCAATACATTTAAGAGTAAAGATGTGCAAAAAACTGATTTTTTTTCCTGTCTGTTGCACAAGCCGAATAAGGGGATATAAAAAGAAATCGTTTCACATCAACCTGAAGCGATTTATAGAATTCATTTAGTGAAATTAAAGTAAAAAATCTTTCCCACGAAGCCAAAGACTTTCATTATCCATTTTTTAAGTCTTTTAAAGTAAAATAGATGGGATTTTTGTTATATAACTTAAAAATGCTTTCTCCAAAGATACGAACAAAAAATACCTTAGTTTAGATTTTTTTCCCTAAGTATTTATTTTTCTGAAACAATTTCTCAACCCAAAATATATTAGGAGAATTTTTTTCTTTAACTAGTACCTTCATCTTCCTGATAGGAAATGTTTAGGGGAAAGTCTTCCCCAACTTCAGCTGATTCTGAAGGCTCCTAGGGTGCTCACTTTACTTCGTACAAGGCGATGCACGTGGATGTGCAGTGCCTCCTCACAGCTATTTCTTGTGCGAAGCCTCAGCACCCGCAGCGCTGAGGAAGGGGCAGGATGACAGCAGCAGGCAGTGGTGACCCCAGTGCTCTCCATGGCAGCATCTCTTGTAGATGCTGGGGCTCATTGTGCTACCGTTGCACGATAGGAGCTAATCCTGCACGTGGCACTTACCTGTGCCACTGGTGCTGGCTGCTACGGTCACTGATCCTCCTGCCACATGGCTCCTGGGGATCGTTTCTCACTTTGGGTGAGCTGCATGGTGCAGAGAGAGTTTGTAAATTCAATCACAGAAAAGCCCTCCATGGTGCAGACGTCTCAGGGCCTGGCTGTAGCTGTGGAAGTCTACTTCAAGTTAGAGAGGACCTTCATAGAGGATCTATCTCTTCCACCACCCCCCCCATCCACTTAATCTTTCCACACTGAGGCTCCGATTGCAACTTGGTCAAAAGATGAGCTCATTAGCACTCAGGGGAAGCAAGTTCATTGGCTTGTGTTCAACTCAATGGAAAGCAGGGCTCTGGGTTCCTGCAAGCAAGCCCGTGTCTGGTGTGACACCATGGCCACACGTCTGGTGTGACACCACGGCCACGTGTCTGGTGCTCCACCTTCCTGCACCATAAAGCACCTCTTGTCACATCTGGAGCTCTCTGCTCCAGCAGCCTTTCCTGCATTCTTCATTTGGATGCCTTGTTCCAGGTTTTAAAGAGCTGCGAGTGCCCTATTGCTCATTAGTGGGCTCAGAGAAATGGCTTTTATAGACCCATGTATTAAACAAATAAAAGACGTCAAGGAAACTTAAAAACACATCCAGCTGCTCGCAAATTTACTGCGTGAACATTAAACTCTCATTAAATGTACCTTTATAAAGGCTGGCTTTATTTTTTAAATCTGAATACCTGTGACAGTGGGAAGTGGGGTTATAGAAATATACTGGCTAAATGAGAACATTTACTGGCATAAAGTTTATTGGCCACATCTCAGTGACAATGCAGAGCACACTGGGTGTTTTGTGGGCTGTCACGTAGGAAAGCGCTCTCGGCCTCGCTAACAGGGACTTTATGAAGCAAACAAACATTTCCTTGCTCTCTGGCTTCCTTGCTTCCACCCACCCTCTTTTTGTCTCCGAGGAAGGGCCACTGAAGATCTCCCCGTTTTCTCAAGAAAATGTCTGCACACGTGGTGAAACGACCTTGTCTCAAACCCCACATCTTGCTCCGTGAATGGGGTGACAGTGGCTGGACACCCCCCTGCCCGCAGGGACACCGTGCTGGAGCTGGGCTATGGCCGCTGCAGGGGGAGCTGCAGGACCACCGGCAGCTCCCACCAGTCCTGAGCGGAAATGCCTTGAAAGGAGACGTTTCTCCCTCCGCTCCTTCTTGCAGCCAAGGCCAAAGGTGCCCCATGAGAAGGTCTGCAGAAGGGCTGGCTGTTGCCTGGCTCTGACAGCCTGCTGTGCTGGCAGAGGTCTTTTGGGACACACTCTGGAGACACAGCAGTGACGCCTGTGTTCTCACCTCTCCCTCCCCTCTCACTACTGAGGTGCGAAGGCAGAAAAGGGAATCTGCTCACTGTGGCATATTTACTCATCAGACTCTATATTGATATGGACAAACGTGAGCAAACGGAATTGGTTTATTGCATATTTGAATTTTTATCTGTGAGAATAATCCATTTATTAGTGAATAATCCAGGCTATTAAATACTAAAATTCCTTCTTTGACTCTGAAAGTCACTGAGTCATGGAGTACAGGCAGCTGGGATAGGACACTGGGCAAGCCCTGGGACATGCTGGTCGTCTTCTTCTTTAGCTCTATCCCAACCAAACCCAGAACAGTGAGGAGTGGTGAGAGTGGGGACAGATCTGCATTCTGACCTGATGTGGCCATATACATTTTCTGATAATAATATTTTTTTTTTTTATATAACTCACATATATTCCACTTCTTGTTGTAGAGCTAGAAAGTGATTTGATAGCAGAAAAAAAGTGTTTATACCTTTGGGGCCCAATATTCTAAATATTGCACAAAAATGTACATGCAATTCTTGGCGATAATCTAGATTTTGTATGCAAATTGAGTCGCTGTGTGTGTGTAATTGCCCTTTCAAAGCAGAATTGCTCATGGGCAGGTTTAGCAGAAGATCATATCAACTGTGTGTGCAGATAAGTCCCACATTTCTATTCACTTCAGGAAATGTACACAAGCAGAAATTTAAAAGCAGACACCCAAAAGGGACGAGGACTTCTCAGCAGTCTGGAAACACAGAATGTTCGGGCTGTCATCAGCAGGCAGGGTTTTGTGAAGGTTATGATCCTGAGAAATGGAGAAAATATTTCCAATCCACATTCAGGATATCCCACAGCAGAGCCAGGCACCCTGCGGGGACCAGCCTCAGACACTGCTTGCTGTGCTTGGACAGCATGGCTCACATTAACCCTTTCCTCATCTGCCCAGCACCAGCCAAGGGATGTGCAGAAGACAGGGAAAAGTCAAACACTCCTTCTTGGGTTCTCTGTGTGAACGCTGAGACAGGGAGGGGATGAAGCAGTTTCCTGCTGCAGGATGTGGCAGCACCTGCCTTTGCTGGAAAGGATCAGAATTTCAGACTGCCCCGTGCAGAGCCCTTTGTTAATGAACAAACCCTTAATCACTTTGCAGGGAGGATGACATTTGGACAAGTGCATTCCATTCCGCAGCTCTTGCTGAAGTCTGCTTCTTCAGCCACAGCAGAGACCAGAGCCCGCAGAGAATTAAGCCCGTGCTTAACTTTAAGCACATTTGTTTGCTGTTCCAATTAATACGAATGCACATTACTTATGAGCTTTGCTGAAATGGGCCCAAATTGACAAGCATGGGAGAAGCATTTGGATATCACAATTAGAGAAAAGCCGCTCCAGTGCCTTGAAGGAATTTTCACAAAACTTCTGCGAGTTTTTACTAAAACCTCAAGCCATTTTCCCTTCTACAGTCTTTCCATCTAACTTTTCAAGGCACTTTTACTGAAGATTTACTGATAGAAACCTTCTGCTGAGTGCATTTGATCACTCCATATTTCATAAACGATGTGAGAATGGAAAAATCTCTCTCTTTAGGCTCCATTATCTTAGGCTCCTATTGTCGGCATAGAGTTATAAAGACCCAATACTACACTTAAAACACTGAATAGCTTAACTGCTCAAAAAGTGAAATGAAAGCACTAAACATATCAGTTTTGTGTAAAAAACGTGCACCTTTTCCCTTGTAATAAACAAATAGATATATAGCAGCAACTAAAATAAAACAGGTAAACGCTTCGGCTGCTCTCCTCAGAGTGCCAGACTGGAACTGCCTGTGTATGAAAATACATCACTTGCATTGACTTTAGTCTCCATAATGGGAATGAAAGCCACCATCTATTCACAGCCTCCAGTGGTAGAGGGGTCATTTCAAGGGGTAGCACTGCAGGAAATGTTGTCTCTGAAATTAGGGTCCCCTCGATCCAGCAGAGCTGCTGGGGAGCGCAGCCTGCTCTCCAATTTTCTGTTGCAGTCATGATCGTCCTGCTGATAATTAAATTCTTCTGGGCAAACCGTGTCCGTTTGTGATAAAATTGATAAGATAAATGATTTTTCTAGACAAAGGAAATGCAAGATAACTCATCTATCTGGACCGAAGATACCATTTGATATAGTGCCGCATGGGAAATTATCAGCTCAACTGAACGCAGTGAGAATTTATACAGGAACTGTAAAGTGGGTACAGCGCTGGCTAAAGGGGAGCCAGTGACAAGGAACACCGAGTGGAATTATCGCTCTGAAGCGAGGTTACCAGTAAACATCCCTGAGGACCAGAGGTGGGGCTGAACATATTTCATTTCTGTATTGCCCTTGGAAGGGAATGATCGTGCCAACGACACTTACAGCGATGGTAGGAGCACCCTCAATGCACACCAGGATGGGGCTGTTAACTGAGGACTGACCTTGAAAACTGGAACAAGAGATAAGGGATAAAATGCAATAATATATAACACATGGACAAGTACTTATGGAGCTGTAGCGAGAATTTCAGCAATTTGTCAGAAATGACTGAGGATGGGAAAAGACCTGAGTGGACTTGGACGTCACAGGTTAACTATTAAGTGCCAATTATATGGTCCCAAGAACAAAATGATCAGATATAGCCAAGCTGGACTTCCAGTTGAGGCTAGAAGCCTAGGGAAGCACTAATTCAATTTTACAAAGGTTGTTCTGACCTCATCAGAATAGTGTGCACAGTTCTCATCCCCCAGGTGTGAGAGTGAAGCATTCAAACAGTAACTGGTCCAGTAAGGGGATTTAGGACAATCAGAGGAATGCAAAGTCTGTTCACCTGAGAGAGGAAAAAAGCACTTGGTTTAGTTAGGTAAAGACTGGGGAGTGGAACATACGGGGAGGCAAACACTCAAAGGAGAAAATTACTACTGAAAAGAAATAACAGCGAAGGCCACGAGGACAAATGGTTTAAATAAGCCAGGAGATAAATTAGGCTTGAAATTAAAGGGAAGTCTGTATGGAGCAAACCCCTTTAACAGCCATGTAAGGTGAAGCATGAAGGATGTATTGCAAAGTTTTTAATGGAGCTACAAGACCCCAACAGGACCTGGGTGTCAGGACCAGGGAATGTGTTCCTATGTGATGGTTTTGGAGAAGGATGGGGCAACCTGAGCGTAGTGGGCTGGAATATGCTCTATAATAGCTGTCCAGGTGCAGGTAGAGAACATTTTCATCTCTAGGGAAGTTTGAAGGACAGGTGCAGCTCATAAAACATACGTCTTTGAAGGAAAGAAAAGGAATTCATGTCTGAAGAAAATTATTTGGCATCATCATTTTCCAGCTGGTTTGGAACAATTAAGCCATCCAGGGAAGGAGGCAAAACTCTGATCAGGAGAGTTACCTGCCCGATCACAGGCTGTGTGAAGCAAACAGCCCTCACACCCGTGAGCTCAGCGCTCCTCAAAGGACTCAGAAGATACTTACGGAAAATGCACACTTTTGCCAAAACTGGACTCGGGTCATGAATGATTCATGAACGGGAAACAAGGCTACATTCATCAGATAATTTATATGTAAACCACTAGTTCCACCAGCTACAGAAATAAGCCCAGATCTCCATAGGTCAGAGCCATAATGAGCCTCTAGCAGTGGGAAGGATGCCCTTATATTTATGCCCTGTGATATTTTCCCATTAGCCCGTCACCAGCCCCTCGGTCACCAGCGCAGGGGAGGATGGTTGTTTATGGTTGTTATGCTGTTGTTTATCAGCGTGGACCATCCTGGCTGCCAGCAGCTGATGCAGAGATCTTGCTGGTGTTTGCTGAGGTTTGCTCCCTTGGTGCAGCAGTGTCAGGCCAGGCTGGGGGAGATGAGCTCATTGCAGGAGCTTTTGTTTGAGCAGTGGTGGCAGTACTCGCTGAAAACCAAATCTGAAATCCTTGTTCCCACCCTAACTGGGCTGTGCTGGGTGGATGGGGACCATGTGTCCAGCTCTGGAGTCTTCAGCACAAGAAGGACATTAACCCATTGAAACTGGTCTAGAAGAGGCCACAAAGATGATCAGGGGGCTGGAACCCCTCTGCTGGGAGGCCAGGCTGAGAGAGTTGGGGATGTTCAGCCTGGAGAAGAGAAGGCTCCAGGGAGACCTTCTGGTGACCTTTAGGTATTTAAAAGGGCCTGTCAGAAAGACGGAGACAGACATTATAGCAGGGCCTGTTGTGACAGGACAAGGGGTGATGATTTTAATCTGAAAGAGGGAGATTTACACTGGAGAGAAGGAAGACATTTTATGCAATGAGGGTGGTGAGAGCCTGGCCCAGGTTGCCCAGAGAGGTGGTCACTGCCCCATCCCTGGAACCATCCCAGGTGAAGTTGGCCGGGGCTATGAGCACCCTGCTCTAGTTGCAGATGGCCCTGCTCCCTGCAGGGGGGTCGGATGAGATGAGCTCTAAAAATCGTTTCTCACCCAAACTATTCTATGATTCTATGGGCACACTGGCTGAGCTGACATTGTAGTCCAGGGTCACCAAAAACTCTGCACAAATTCCATACCACTGCAGTGGGTAATTAACTGCATGTGGAAAAAGAGGGGATAAGAGACCTCATCTCTCTGTTGGAGTTTGCCATTGCTCTGCCTAAGACAACACATATTATGGAGCTATGTAATTCCTCTAAAATTAGTCATCTTACCCTTCCTGAGGTCCATTTGTAAGAGTCCTGGCTTTTTCTGCTTACTTCCTATGTGATGCAAGCATTTGACCAGTGGCTGGTTGACTAGCAAAAAAAAAAAATAAAATCTATTTAAACCCACAAATTTAATACCTTCACTAGTATTGATATGAGAGTTTTGTTGCAGAATAGTCTTAAACCCGCTGCAGAACATATTAGACAGCAGAAATATATTTCACCCTCAAGTAAATGACTTGAAACCTATGAAATTTAAGTCAATATGTTCACCCACCTCCACTCACCGTGTGCCAAGCAACTCTACAAATTAGCTTTTTTAAACTTCTTTCTTCATGGGAAACTAGGCCAGGTGGACAGTTGGTCTGACCCAGCAGTGTTATTGTTATTTTTTTATTAGAAATAGGCTGAGTTAATAGAAATTTTACACTAACTTGTGTCTGGAGCTGCTCCAAGGCTGTGCCGATTCAGAGCAGTAAGACCAGAGAGGAAGTGAGGATGGGCTGCAAAAGCCTGGCATCCCTTCTGCATTGCTTGACCTCCGTGAGGACGAGAGGAAAAAGTCTTGTAGTATTAACGGGCAAACCAGAAAAATCTGTCTCTCAGATCTACTTGTAGATCATCCATCTTGGTTCTAGGAAGCCTGCCAAAAGGCTTTATGGGCACTGATAATGGGAATGTGATCTAACCCTCCTGACCTTGAGGAAAAGCACATGAGGTGACCCCGCTGCGCATGCTGAGCCACCTCGGGAAGGCAGAACTACCACCCTTGGAGTTTTGTCTAGATTGTCCCGCTAGAATTAGCAGAAACAAGATCAGTTGTGATCCATTTTCTTACCTGTAGGATGGACTGTGGGCTGTACGCACTGTGCTATGCCCAATGGCTTCCCAGAGAGCAGCACCGGTCATCCTCCATCACCACTTCATTTTCTGCAAAGTATTGTTGCTATTCCAGTCCCTTTGTTCTGTTTCTCTTGCATACAGACACCTTTGAAATCCTCAGCTGACTGGTTCCTTACTAAGCTTTCCAGATCCCTTCCCTTTGCAGCTGCCCTTCCTCAGGCCTTAGGTTATCATCAGCTTTCCTTCTTTAGGCTTCCTCCATGGACTGTTTCCTTCCTCCTTTGTTACTTCTAGATGCTTCCTGCTCTAGCCATCCCTCCTACCCACCTATTTATTTTTAAGGTCACCACAACAGTTTTTTTCTCCCCGCACTGTGTTGATTCCAGGCATTCCCAGCAATTTTTAAAAGACTTCCTACAGCCAACCTATCTTTGCATGGAGTTTATACTGTTAAATGTATTAAATTTTCTCCTTTGAATAGAAGGTGAGTAGAGTATCGGAGGGGACCTTTTATCCAGATCCTTCAGATGTTCTTTCTGCTGTCCAGATGTGGGCAGGTGTGCTGACCTCCTCCTCAGCAGCTACATCAGACTGTCTCCTTTGAATAACTTCAGAGAGCATGACTGCTGAGATCTGATAATTCCTTGAGGTCCTGATTCCAGCTGAGACATAGTTAATTTGCTTCCTAGAAGCTGGTGCAGTGCTGTGTTTTGGATTTAGTGTGAGAATAATGTTGATAACACCCTGATGTTTAGCTGTGCTAAGTAGCACTTATCCTAAATTCAGGATTTTTCACTTTCCCACATTCTGCCAGTGAAGAGCTGCACAAGAAGCTGGGAGGGAGCATGGCCAGGACAGCTGATACAAACAACCCAAAGGGATATTCCATACCATAGGACATCATGCCCAGTATATAAACTGAGGGGAGCTGGCCAGGATGGACCGATCACTGCTCGAGCATCAGTCAGCGGTTGGTGAGTGATTGCGTTGTGCAGCACTTGTCTTCTTGGGATTTGTTTCCCTCACCTTTTTTATCTTTAGTTATAATCCTTTTCATTACAATTATTATTATTGTATTTTTAATTACTATTATTGTTGCTATTATATTTGATTTCAGTTACTAAGCCATTCTAAACTCAACCCACAAGGGTTTACTTTTGTTTTGTTTTTTAATTGTCCTCCCCATCCTGCTGGGAGGACTGAGCAAGCGGCTGTGTGGTGTTTTGTTGCTGACTGGGGTTACACCACGAACACCCTTTCAGAAAGGCGGTTTTTTAGAGATGGATGTTATTTGCTATCAAGAATTTCCTACGGCATTTGCTTTCAAAGGCATTTCATATCTGCCTGTATCTGCTATGGATTTTCAGTTTTCACAGCCGTATGTTAAGATGGAAATGAAAAAAAGCAAAAATGCCCTTTTTGATACTAAGCTGCCAAGTTTCAATAAGCAAATATTTTTTAAGGTGGTAGAGGCAATGGCCACCTTCTAATTCGCAGCATTATTTCCTTCCTGAAATCTCTGTGGCACAGAACATTGCTGCTGCCAACGCATGCAAAGAAGTTTGTTGATTGGCATCCCTACCTTCCAAAGCTGTTCTTGAGTTTGAAACTACTGCAGTGACTGAATATTATCAGTGTTTTCCCCACAGTTCTGCATAGCCTTCTGGTCCTCACTGCAATGTTGGCTAAGCTGTCACTTACAAGAGTGATGCTGTCATTACAATATTTTTGATTTATTTTTTTTTTCTTAGCCTCACTATCATTGCAAGCACATTGCACATCTCATAAGGAAACCTGGTATTTATTTCTTGCCGTGAAGTTGGTGGCAATGTCAAGTAGTAGCTGTGGGAGAACTCACCTTTGACTTCAGCGTTGCTTTAGCATCAGGCAAACAAGCTGCCACTGCATTCACCCTGAGCCTGGGACAGCACTTGACAGAGGGCTCACCTTCATTTGTATTGTGTTACACCTCCAGACATCTCAGATGCACTTGCAACGGGTGCTGTGGAGTGCATTTTGCTATCTAGAAGTTATATGATGATTCTTCCGTGAGCCTCGAGACTGGTCTGTTGATTACTGGTTGGGTTTTTTAATACAATCAATACTGGTGTGGTTTGTTTGTGTGATTAAACATGCAGTCGTCTGGGTCGAACCACGATACTCCTTAAGCAGGGCTTACCATGTCTCTTACTTGTCTGTTCAGTTTTGCAGAGAAAGACACTGCAGAAGACCTTCCCAGTTTACCAAACATTGTTTCTTTCCCACTGGGACTACAGAAGCATTTTGTTGTTTCCTCCCAGAGCTTTGCTGGCCCCAGGTTTTGCAGGGCAGTCACGTGTTTTCCTCTGCGCTTCCATCCGAGCCAACAGCCACCGTTTCAGTGACACTGATGGACCTTCAGCTTTGAGAAAACTGCAGCTGCGTTTTCTGTGTGGTGTTTCCCTGTTGTTTTTCTCAATGCTGGAAGTTTATTTGCCAAAGTCAAGAGTTTCATGTAGTTTCTGCCTGCTTTGTGCTTTTTAAAAGTGGTTTGACTTCACCTTCTGCGTTTTGCAGTTAAAAATCTTTCTTTTTTAATTCCTAAGAAGGGCTCCAGCAGCAGCCACCTGACAGCAAGGACCTTAGTGAGTGGATTAAGTGTTTTCCTGCGACTTCTTTGAGAGGCCACTTTGGCTTCATGATCCATCCCCTTCCTCATGTCTTGACTCACATGGTATTTTCCAGCATTGTTCTTTGTTTTATGGAGAACTCGTTCTGCTGGTTTTGTGAGGATATTTTAGAGAAGCTGATGGTGCTGTTTCAACACTTTCATACTTACTCTAGATGACTTTACCTACCCTGACTTTGGGTTTACTTGCCTGTAAACTGCTAGTGGTTGCTACTGGTTGATAGCATCCTGCAGGAAAATGTGTGACCTCTAAATCAAGGCCTTGTAGCACCTGATTTTCTCTTCAGTTCAAATTGAAATGGATTCTACGCTTGTCTTACAGCCTTTCACTGTCGATTTTGTTAATGAATTAGGATTTTATTTGTTTTTTAACTTAATCCTAGACCTTTCCATGCAAATTATGATTCCTTCTAGCCTCATTCAGTCTGTACCAGTGGTCATTCTGCAACCGCAACTGTGAGAGCAGGGTCAATGTCACCAATCTTTCACCATTTTGATTATCATAATTAAGACTGCTATTTGATTGCTTTTCCTCACAGTGGTTGGTGTCTCCCATCTAAAATCTCCCATTGTTTAGGGGAAGTTATGCTTGGATTTTTATTAGAGTCTGGAGACAGCTACAGCCCTGACCCTGCCTGTCATCCCTGTAGCTCTTCGTAGGTGTGCGATGTTGGATAAATTTCAATCAGCTAACTGGATCCCAGTGTACAAGCAATTTTTCTGACATGCAAATTACTGAAAAATATTAGTAGCGTAGACACCGTACTAAAACCTAAATCATCCATATAACCTAAAGATTTCAAATTCAATGGCAACTTGTACAGCAGTATTGCTGCTCTCAGCAGCACTCTGCTGCTAGAAGCAAGCACAGGTCTGGAGAAGCACACCAGCTGATGTTGTATTGGTCTGTGGCTTCTAGGGCTCATCATAGATCCTATAGGTTTATCCAGTGCAGCATCCTTGGTATTTGTCTGCATACTGGGGTCATAGGGTTGCTTCCTTTCCCTGGGCGTGTCTAAACCAATGCTATGAGCAGAGCAACCCGTGCTCTCCTTGGTGGGGTCTCCAATGCTTGGGCAGCCCTGTGGCCCTGCAGCTGGGAGGTGCAGTTCTTACAGGAGTCTTGAGAACTGAACCCGTAGCTGAAGACATAAACCTATGACATTCTCTGAAATCAAATACAGCCTTTTTATGACTTTACAAATTCTCAGGGTTACTGCCTAAAGTAATCCAGTGGTGTCCAGTCAGAAGCAAGCAGCCCAAATCAAGTCTCGTTGCCTCAAGTGAGAGGCATGCAGAGAAACTCTCGGTCCTGTGGAGAAACTCTTACAGGCAGAAGCAACGTGCTAAAATAGTTATAAAAAAGGGCAAGAGCTAAAAGGTTTGTCGGAGCTGGTACTGCAACTTGCTGATCTGTGTGTTGCTGTAAAAGTGAAGCTCAGCTGATGACAATGTTGGATTTTGTGCATCCAGTAAATACCCACATGGGAGAACAGCATCACTGCCAGCCTCCTCCTTCAGACCACTGGATGAAAGGCTAAGGTTGGACCAACTGCTGAACCTCACGCACTGTGAATTACCGTTTGGGTGGCAGAGGAGATGCTGTAACTGGCTGCCTCTGCTGTACCTATTCTGTTGATGATTTTCTTTCCCAGTGTTTTGGAAGTGCCCCCTTCCCCCACCCCTAGCTGTGCGTTAACACGTGACATTCCAGTTGAAGCTGTGTGTGCAGCATCTGCTCTCCTCCCCCTTGTATCACATGCACAGACTCTATTTATAGCAGGAACAAATTTTTGTTCTTGTGCATCATTCCATCCAGCAGAAAGCAAAACAGAAGAAGCAGCCAGTGCAGGAAAATGCTCCCTCAAGTCAGATTTTCAACAGAGAAAGGAAGAACAACCTCCTCCCCCTTGAGTGCTCTCAAACCCCACAGCCTAGATCCAGAACTGAACATTGACCGCTGTGCAGTGCTGAAGTACTTCTTGGAGGCCACCATACCACAATAATGAGCACATTCGAATTGAGCCAAGTGTATTTAGTTTTTAGAAGACTGGCATAAGTCATCTTTATTGAATATAATTTAGTTTTAACATATTGCTCTGTGCTTGAGTTATTATCTTCACTGTGCTTGGAGAAATAAATTACATTGAAGCCTTTATTTTTGACCTGTGACATCAATACACGCCATGGACAGATTCCAAAATCTTATCAGCTTTGGCATGGCTATTAAATTACAGTGGTGAACAACCCTCTTTAGAAATGAAAAATGCTTTTGGAGCTTTGACCTTTTACATTTCAATTCGTAAAGAGCCCAGTGCAAATGGGAAATGCTGATCAAAATCCAGTTACTTTAATCTTGCAGGGTGTCCTTTCTGAAGAAGAAAAGAACAAATTGTGTCTTCTTGTTTTGTAGCCGTTCACATTTTGACACCAAAGTTTGCCTGGAATGATGAGATTGGTGCTAGAAAGCAGTGCTAGTATGTATGGAACATGGAAAATGAGTCAGTTTCCAGAAAGAAACCTACTCGAAGGTAAAGATAGGAATTAAAATTGGACAAAGGCACACAGCTATTCTTCTGGCACATGGTCCACCTTAATTGATGCGCAGAGAGGTGTGAGGATTCTGTAGCATTGGAAGCTCCACATCAGCTCTTCCCTCAGAGAGCACCAAGGTTTATTCTGTTCAAAAGAAGGAGAATTGAACTGAAACTGGCATTTTATGTCTTCTTAAGCCAGTTAGCAGTAAGCCAAGATTTGGGTCGTTTTCGCACTTCTCCCACTGTGGCTTCTATCTTCACAAAACCATTTTGCCTTTCCTAAAAATTCTGCATCATGTCTTATGCAGCACACGATGATGTGAAGCCTGTAAAGTCAGATGGGGAATTAGACTGGGATCAAAGGAGGTTTAGAAACTCTATTGCAGAGCTTCGTGTATCAGCTTGGGTGGAATAAGCTGTAGGTCTCTGTAGCAAAATTAGCCAGTTTACAGAAAATAGGATTCAGCATCACCTGTGTTTGGGTTTTTTTCACCTTCCTCTGCTCTTTTCAACCATGTGAAGTGAATGGTTTAACTCTTTGTACTCACAGAGGTAGGACAAGGGCGTTTCCAAATCCCTACAGGAAGCTGAAGGCATCCCACGCTACCCAGCCTCTGGAGCACTTTTAGAGTGGCGCTGAAAATGAATTCCTTTCTCATCAGTTCTCCTGGCTAAGCTTGCCTTCAGCGTTATTTAATAGTGCTTTATCTATTTCTGACAACTTTGGGAGGGAGACAATTTCTCCACTGCTGATGAGAACAAAAAGCACAAAGTTACACATAAATTAATGAATACAACTGGACAAAGACCCAACAAATTTGTTGTTCCTTATTAAGCTCTAATTAAGCCGTAGCATTACAGAGATGCAGAGAAGTTTCTGGATTCATTGTGGTGTTTCAAGAAAGTAATTCCACCCTAGGACATCTATCAGCATTGTTCATTTATATTCCACTTCAATCCCATATTGCCTTTTCATAGCCTGTGAAAATCTTGTCATTCAAAAGAGGGTACTAGACAGTTTCTGCTGCTGAATCAGAAAAAAAGGTATGGACACAGCTCTCTGGGGCATGGGAAGGGCCCTAGGGTTGTGAATGCAGAGAACATAATTGAGTATACCGGTGCACCAAATGGGATTTACACTTCTAAGTGGGCAATTACGGTCTGATAAACTCATCAAGAGCATGTTTGCAATTAATATTATTATTATTAATAAAAATTTAATTGAAGGTACAATATTGGACCTAAAATTATGGGCAGCATGTAGTTAGTAAGTATGCAAGCCTGTTCTGTTAGCCAGACAGCTAAAATAAAGCACAGTGCTGCAGGAAAAGCCTAATGTATGTTAATTGAATGCCAATTGATTAAACATATTCATTGAGGTTTCACATCTAGGTCATAAGTAATCTATCTATTACATACTTGTTAAACCTCATTAAATAATTGCCTAGTGGTATTTAACATGCAATAAGTATCCCCTGAAATTCATCTAAAATGTATTCTTGCATTTGGTTAGGAATTTGCCTAAGTGAATTGATTGAAGAATGGTGGTGGAAAAAAAAAAAAAAAGGAAAAAAAGGATGTTAAATACTCCAGCTGAAGTTTTTAAATAGAAGAGATCTGCTGTACGGTAGCGCAAGATATTCCAGTAAGTCTGCTAAAAGACATATAGTATCTGCACAATTATCCATGTAATACCGTGCAGAGGGAAAGGATTAGTCACCACAGAGCTGGGCTCAGGAGCTGGAGTCTGCAGGACGGAAGCAGAACTTGTAATGCCTGGGTAGGGAGAGACCCTGGCAGAATTTCCTAAGGTAAAAGAGTTACAAACTTTACTTTTATTTTCATAGATGAAAAGTGTTTGCTACTAATCTGTTTATCCACAGGCGCAAGGCTCATTCATGCCACTTGTTGCTTTTGAATCATTACTAACGTCTTGCAGTCGCAAACTCAAGCAAAACAGCTCGAGTCACCTTACGAACATAAATTAAAGACTCGTGGGGTCTGTGGGAGGCAGTCACTTTATATCACACATTGCTCAGCTAAGGCATGAGTAAACTTAGGCACCGACTTTAAATGATTTGCCTGGGCGGTCTCAGAAAAAAAATCAATGGAGGACTTCAGCGAGAAAATTCAAAGACATAACACCTTCCACCTCTGACCGTGTCAGGGAACCTGCAGCCTGCACCTGAGCCTGAATTTGCCAACTGTTTCTGTTCCTCCAGAGCAGACACTGCATCAGAACTAGAAAACTTTCCACTCCTGTTACCCAAACGCATGTGGCTCCCCTGAAGCTGTAATTAGTAAGAACCAGCAAACAGCTACAGCTTAATTTTTGATGGATTACTGAGACATCTGGTTGTGGCACAAATGACCAGTGTGTGCAATTTATGATGCTTTCTTCACTGCTCAGCATGTTGGACCAGGTTCTTGGCAGGAAGGGTTTCATTCTTCACAGGGGCTTCCTGCAGAGCTTCTCTGAGCCCCAAGATGATGTGAAAGTGCCCCCTGCCTCTTCACTGCCTTTGGGCTATTTCCAGTCACCAGGGGGTTCTGGGGGGCACCTGAGCTGGAGATGACAACCCCCCTAGCACCTCTCTCATTCCCCACAGACCTGGTCTTGCAATTAAACTGCTTCAGTCCGGCCATGGAGGAATTCAGAGACTGATTCCTGAAAGACCATAGAGACAGAAGTGTGACTGTGACTAAGAACCCTACATAACTTTTTCTTTTTTTTTTTAAATTCTGAAAGACTTGTCTTATTTCACAGAGATGAGACAGAAGTTTTGCTGAAATCTGCTGACTTTTTCCCCAGCTAATATTTTTTTAGCTTGTGTGAATTTCTAGCTAGAATTACAGCAGAAGGATGAGAGCAAACACACGGGGGAGCACTTGGACTGTAATAGCCAGTAACCAAGTACTCAATACAGCCAGCTACAGTACCTGAAATTTCCATTTCAAAGGAAAATCTGGCTTTTCAGAACTCCACTTTGTCCCGAAGAGTTTCCATTTCCCAGACACACGCAAAAAAAATATCTCATGGAGTTTCCTAAGTGCCAGAACCACAGGACTACACACTTGAAAAGAGAGAAGGAAACTTTCACAAAATCTCAGCATCCTTAAAAACAACAACAAAAAATGCTGAATTTTGAAGGCTGTTTCCACTAACTGCCATTTTTATTTTACAGCCAGCTCTAGAGGTGGGAATATATTGCCGCAAGCCTTTGCATCTGTTTTAGCTTGCCTATGTGCCTAATTATTGGCATGCAGCTCAGCAAAGATGCCTTGTTTGGAAAGGTACATCCTAAAACACAGCTTTGTGACTTAAGTAGATATGTAGAGTTTCCACCAGGCAAGTGAAGCACATGGTTCTCCTAATAAATTTTCTGTATGTGCAGACTTTTTGTCATGTTTACATAGTAAAGCAGTTGTGAAATAGATTTAATGATTTAATTTTTTCAGTACTTCTGAGGATAGGTAGTTCAGGAACATTACTTAATACACAACCAAAACATAAAAGTAGGCATTAAACAGTATTATATAATTAAGTTTCTGTTTAATGTTATGCTTCCATTTTTAAGCTCAAAATGTGATATATACACCCACTTAAGAAAAGGTATGTTGTAAGGTTATTAATAGGCAGTGTTGGTGATAATACTTTGATTTTATTAATTTCTGCGTTATTAAAGAATCCCTTTCTCAATTCTCACGTTAAAAAAATTCCAGAACTACCTTCACAGAGGTAAATATCATGATGCTTCCTTCCTTGTGCTGTTCCAGGAATAACTGTTGCCTTTTTGGAGCCATCAGCTCTGCCACACACCTCTTTGTTAGACCCACCTGCTCTGTCCTCACCGGCCCTGCTCACAGCCAGGGTCTGGAGAGCAATGTGTTTTATAGGATCCAAGAGAGAGCAGAGAAGGAGAAAAAGATTTCTTATGCACATACACACGCACAGAGTAAGAAAATTGCAGAGGAGATAACGTTCCTTTGCCACTTTGCTGGAACAAAGAAGTGATTCATAACTGAGGCTGAGGAAGAGTGTGAGTGAAGGGAGAGGAAGGCAGGCATTTTTATTACCTGTTAAAGTGAGGAGTTAATTTTGTCATTGAAATCAATAAGACATTTGACTTTGTTTACATAACTGGTTATTTTGTAATGTTAATATATGCAGAAAGACTCCAGAAATGAGGTGAAGGTCTTTGGGCAAGCAGCCTCAGGTACCAGGTAACTAGAACTTTCAGCATGTACTGGTTTATGCAGGAGGCAAGTGCTGTGGTCCTTGGAAATCTAGAGGCAGGCTCTTGTGCCTACATGGCCTCCCTGGATACTCACAAGGTTGTGTTTACAAAAGTTTTCAAACAGCAATATGTGTTCTTCTATCACTGCTGTTTATTTACAGGCACTGGCATCAATGGCAAATTGGTGTTGTGCCCATTTAAGAGTGGATTTTACAGAAAAATGGTAGCACTTGCAAGCATCATGTGCTTAGAGGGAAAAAAAATCCTTATCTTATAGTTGCTGTGAATGGGTTCAAAGTACTTAGGGAAAAAAAAAAGTTGCTATCATGACCTGCATTATCCAAAGAGGGAAACGGAGCCCAAGTGTGCTACTGCTCTGAGGTTGCACCCTAGGTCTCACACAAGGTTCCTTACAGTGTCAGGTGTGTAGTATGCTGAAGGAGTGTAAGGTACATAATATGTGTGAATTTCTAGTTTTCAGAAGCACCTGGAAAGCGAAGAGAAACAGTACTCACTTTAATCAAATAAATGAGCTAAAAATACGGTAGTTCTAAAACGCTGCTTAATGTTATCTCGTGGACAAAACTGCACTGCTCTGTAAAAGAAAATAATGCTTTCTCTCCAGTCTATTACACTTCTTCGTGTCCCTGCAGCAGAACGGAGAAGGCAGTAGCTTTCAAAAATCTCCATCTGCAATGTGATTTTAAATAGTCTTCAATAAACATTTCTTGAGAGAGTAAGCAGCTGCACAGGCAGCAGTTCCCTTATGAAGGAAAGAGTAATAACCATGTCAAGATAAGGCTAGTGGTGTGATGCCCCCGGACCAGCCTTACCATTGGGCCAAAATAACAATTTAGATAGCCAAAAGCATCAATGGAACCATAAATCATTTCAGGAGTCTCAACTACATTTCAGGGATCAGCTCAGTTTGAGTAAGCGTAAGGTGGAGCATACTGGGAGGAAAAGGAAAACAAACTACTTACATGTGGAGTTGGTGTTAAATTAACTGTAGGTAGTCAGGAGAGGAACAAGACATCATTGCCAACAAGACATCTATTCAATAAGAAATTGTGTCCAGAAAAGCAAATAAAATGTTCGTTTGCATTGAGAAAAAGCTAGAGCACGAAATTATTATGTAGGTTTTATGTGAAGTGACACCTCAGCATGAATACTTTGCTCAGCGTTGCTCTCCAGGCCTGCAGAAGGATAGAACAGAAATAAAAAAGGTCTAGGGAAGGCAGTGAAAATGATTAAGGGAGCAGAAAGCTGTAGTGTGTGGAGAGATTAAAAGATTAGAACTATATATCTTACATGTTAGAGGAACAAAGGGTGGTGGTAGAAAGAGATAAAAAATAGCAAAGTGTTTAAAGAAGGTAAGTTAAGAACTCCTATTCCATGAGCAGGAGGCACAGAAAATGAAATTAAAAAGCAGCTAGTTTAGACCTTTTATGTATACTTAGCAGCAGGGTAGCAATGCTCAACAGAAGACTGCATCTATATAAATGACAAGTATACATCAGGAGTACTAACCTATAATGGGTAGAAACCATCGCAGTCCTGAGCTCAGCCCAGCCACGAGTTCTTGAAGTCTGAATGACTCTAAGCCATTTTAGTTCATTAATGGATTTACTGCCTCTGCTCCTGAAGCAGCAGACAGAATGACTTTCAGAGAAAAATACAATTTAATGTACCTCTATACTGAGATAGGAATGAGATTTCTTTTTCCCCTTATTTCTTTGGAACTAATGAAGTAGAAACTTTTCTGTGTGAAATCTACAGCAATAGGAATTATCCCCAGTGTGTGTTTCAGTGATATCTTAGATACACTCAAGTAAGACACCGCACCTTCGATAGGAGACTGTTGCAATTGCTACAAGACGATGAAGAGCATCTTTCTAAAACCCATCTCATCCTCAGGTGACTGAGCATCCCCAGTCCTGTCTGGAGCGAAATCAATCGGCTCAGCGCGCACCAGCTTCAGCAAGTGCTGGGACAGATGAGACGTGGTCACGCCGAGTACCAGAGCCCAGCTCGGAGGAGGTGAGCCAAGGGAAAGCTGAGCTTCACAGGCACAAAGTAAGAAATCATGTGCTCAGCCTCATAATGAGAGCCCGGGGCAGCTCCCCTGACTCTTTTTCTTGTAGACTGGGAGACTAATGGGAGGCGCTGCCACCGGCTCAGAGTTGAAATGTAAAGCTGGTCCTACTCTTTGGCATTTATTAAATTATATTGCACTGCAGCAGCAACACTCTGGGCTGGGCATTTCCAGGGAATAGTTACACTTCTCAGATGGTTAATCACTTGGCCTTTGGCCTCCTGCCTTATAAGTCTGTTTGGCATGTCCTATAATTACTACTTGGAGAGTTTTATTACTTAATTATGCTATCGGCTATTGCAATTTAACATGCCCCCCGTACACTCCCAAACAAATCTCCCCTTTCAATCACACTTCCCTGCAAATTTCTACAAAGCAAGGAACTTGAGGATTTGAGCTTTGATCAATAAGTTGTAAAATTTTCTAACGTACAAAATACTTGCCCGTTTCCTATGCCTTTCCCCCTCCTCCTCTTCCAAGCCTTTTGATTTCAGATTTTTATAATATATATAGTCACATTTAGTAGTGCTGGCGTAAAGCAGCCAAATCGCCTCACCCTTTTTAATATGGCTCCTAAAACCAAATTAAATCTCCACCAGACAAGCTGTTGGCTCGCGTGAACATCTGCCCGGCGCTCTGTGGGCTGCTCACAGAGCACAATGAACCAGTGAACTGTGTCCGCCCAAGGACCAGTGGCCCAGTCCTTTCCAGCCAGTGCACATTCCCTCAAGTTACAAAACATTTTGGCACACTTTAAAGACCAGATTTACTGTTGGCCTGTCTTTGGAGGAAGATGAAGAAAACATTGCTCTGCCTTTTGGGAGAGTTTGGGTTTGGAGAAGAGCTCTCAGCCACTTATTATTTCTTATCCTGTGGTCCTTCCACTGGGAGAAGCATGAGGCTGAGCTTCTGTAGCGGTTCCTGAAGGCAAAACACAGTGAAAAGATAATTTTAAACCAACTTGGCTCTCATCAACAGTCCCCAATGCAAGGGTGCGCTGATTTATGACAACCTCCCAAAGCTGCCTACAGACTGTTTGACAGCCCAGACAGACACAGATTCTTAATAGCATGCAAGTGCAGACCCATCCCCTTCCACCTCCAACATTTCCCTGCACCAGGACCAGAGCTCAACATAAATCTGCTGTTCTTGTGCCGGGGGAATTGTCTCCTGGCCTCCTGCAGGTTGTAAGGGCTGTTTCGGGGGATAGAATTAGTACCTTGATACTCAGTATTGATCGCTGTTTGATTTATATTTGCTTGATCTGATTTTCTTCTTGGCGTCATGAGTATAAATCAAAAGTAACACCCGCAAGAGTCAGAAGTTGTGCTGGCTTTAAACTTGTGTGAGACAAGGTCCCTTAACTCCAGCCTCTCCTGGTGCAAAGCGGGAGCAGGTTGTAAAAGGAGATTCACAGGAGTACGAACCACCCCGGTGTTGTAGGATGGAGTCTTCAGCCATGCTTTAAAAACCATTTCTTGAACCTGGATTTCGGGAGAATGAATTCCTGGATTCTCACTCCTAGAGTTAGTTTTTCCCCTTGAAACATCCTTATCTGCACTAGCCAGCAATCCTCCCTTTTGGACTTCAACGTGGGGGCTGAATTAAGTTTTCCTTGTGGGATGTGAGGAGGGAAGTTAGTAGGGACAAGAAAAATACTTTTGCAGTGTGATTTTCAATGCGTGACCATCTCGTGTTGAGTCATTTGGGTAAGAGCCCACAAACACATCGAAACTCTCTAATCAGTTTTCATTTCCAAGGGAGTCCAACAGCTAACATTTCTCTTCCGCATTCAATGACCATTCAATAGCCCTATCCAAGAGACTAATACGGCCTTGAGATTCTCCTTACAAAATTCAGTGCATCTTTCTAAAACCACTCTTCGGATTTCCTAAAATATCCATTAATTTGTCCTGAAACTCTCTCTTATGTGCTGAAGAGCTGCTGCCTAATGTGAAAAAGGAGGAAGAGTGGTGTGCACGCACTATTTTTCTTCATCGTGGCATATGCACCGAGGGTTGAGAAAGGTCTGGGGGGGATCAGGCTGTATTCTTACCGTGTGGAAGTCCACTCCAGGTAATAGAACCGGTGTGAAAAATTTATAAAGGAGAAAGCTTCCAGGGGGTCCCCTGGCAATGCTCTACAGCAACCTGGAGGTACTGATGTGACTGATGGAAAAAGTAAGTGTATCTGAGAAAAGGCCCTGGACCGTAAAAGGCTTTGTAGACAAAATGGGCCCTCTTGATTAAGTTCTGTGTTGTTTTTGACGTTGCCAGGAGGGAGGATTACTTGACTGGCCGGAGTAAATATACAGCCTGCTCTGCTTTATTTCTCCTTCATGCCCAGGTGTTCTTGGGCACCTCCCTCTCAGCACCCTCTGATGAGGCACAGAGAGAGCTTTTAGCAACACTATTGCAAGATTTTGTAATATTTTATTTATTTTTAAATCAAACATTTCAAAAGCAGGTACCTGTGGTTGTAGAGCCAGTTATTCATATGGTATTAGTATTACCATAATTCGTTTAAATTTTATCTTAAATATAACTGCATTTACAACACTTGCTTGGGGAATAATCTGAGCCTCTTTAAGTCCTTTACCTTCTTGACTGTCATGCTTAGCTCTCAGGTAACAGAATAATGCTGCTAAAGAGACGTATTTGCATGACAATGCTCTGAAACCATATCAAACTCAGCTCATTAGAATATTTTGAAGTTTCATCTGATCTTATGTTTTTCACACCGAGCTTGGAGAGAGCCCTGCTTTTGGGATTAAACATGCCCCGGGGGAAGGCTCTCCATACTCAAAGACCCACTTGGGGCAGCAGGCAAGCACACCAGACAGCACATGCATCAGATTTTTTTGCCATTTAATACGCTAAGTATCATCTCATAGCCTTGGGGGAAGGATAAGAGAATCGATGCAGGCAGAGCAATGCCTATTCAATTTGTTTTCAACACATTGTCAGCTCTTTCTTGCGTTCACTGTCTTCTGTTAATGACAAAGGGAAAAGGAACCGATGAGAGATTGGTTTCTCCAGTTTAGGCCTTGACACACCTCACGTGAGCAACACTCTGCACGCTGCACGGGTAAGGGGATTGTTCATTTTGATGACGCCTCGTTTCTTGGGGTAAATAATAAGCTCATCTGGTGAAATTCTGAAGAGTGTCTCCAATTAGTTAAAGTCTCTGCTGAGAAACCAATTACTCTAAAGTTCAAATGCTCTTTAAGATGGCGACACTTGCTAAATTGGGTTCAGAGAGCACTTGGGTGGACAAAAAGGTGCATGTTTTTATTATTCTATATCAGAGCATTCGTGTGTGTTCAAACAAAGAGGGGACGGTAGAAAAAGCCATTTCCCTCCTAATACCAGCCTCCATTTCCAAGTGACATCAGATGGAACAGAAAGAGATAGAGGGACAAGAAGAGATTTGAGATGAGTTTTGCTCATCGCTGCAGGATACGGGATGGAAATATGAACGGCTCCCTTTGATTAATGTATGCCCAAGGTCACACAGGCAACTGTAACAGTCAATAGCAATCAGATTAGTGTAATGTATTATTCAGTGTTTATGATGGTGAATTTGTATAGCGCCCGTGAGGCAGCTTTGATCCCCTTGAAATGTTTTCTGAATGCCATTTGGGATTCCCACAGAGCCACGGCAGTTGTGCAGCATCTCTGGCTCACGTTCCTCCTGTCAGCAGTGTATAATTACCCACTTCTACCGTTTCTGTGTGGACACACACTTGGATTTAATTGTTCTGCAATTTGTTACCAGACTGGCTTTTTTTGCCCCAAGTGTTAGAATATGGAAAATAATAAAAAGTAACACTTCTAATTGAAGGTCCCAAGTACTTTACAAATACTGCTTCATTAGGCTTTGCTATAAATTGGCAATAGCTAAATCTATATGCAGCTCTTGGCCCATCAATGAGCATGCAGTACCCTGTAGGATGCAACATCGCTCTGTGTGATAGGTACATAATAGTGCATAATTTATACTTTATGTAACAATCTTGCTCTATAGAGCTTTTAAGTCACTTCCAGCTCCCTTTCATATTTTGAAAGGATTTTGCTAAATAATCCTACAAATAATTTCTGGGTTGATTTTTTTTTTTTTCTCAGTCCTTTGCAGGAGGAGCGAGGAATTAAGGGGAATTTATCCACATATAGGGCAATCCTTTGAAAATAAATAGCAGTACGTGATGCAGTGTGTACAGTAGGGAGGTTTTAGACATAGCTCTGTCTAGGTGTCCATGGTTTAATGCCAGCTGGTAGCTAAACCCCACAGGGCTGCTTGCTCACTGCCCCTCCTGGGGGATGGGAGAGAGAATCAAAAGGGTGAAAGTGGGGAAACTTGTAGGTTGAGATAAAGACAGCTTAATAGGTAAAGTAAAAGCCACGCACACAAGCAAAACGAAACAAGGGATTAATTTGCTATTTCCCATTGGCAGGCAGGTGTGCAGCCATGTCCAGGACAGCCAGGCTCCATCATGTGTAATGGTGACTGGGGAAGACAAATGCCATCACTCTGAATGTTCTCCCCTTCCTCCTTCTTCTCCCAGCTTCATATGCTGAGCATGACATCATGTGGTCTGGAATATCCCTTTGGTCAGTTGGGGTCAGCTGGCCTGGCTGTGTCCCCTCCCAGCTTCTTGTGCACCCTCAGCCTGCTCCCTGGTGAGGTGAGGAGCAGGAAAGGCCTTAACTCTGTGAGCCTCTGCTCAGCGGTAGCAAAAACATCCCAGTACTATCTACACTGTTTCCAACACAAATCCAAAACACTGCCCCACACCAGCTGCTGTGAAGAAAACGAACGCTTTTCCAGTCAAAACCAGTACAATAGGTAAGTTTTAAGTTTTGAAAAAAAATGTCCTGTTAATGAGCAATTTGTTGGTGAGTGGGATGTGAGGTTCACGCTGTGTTGGGTTTTATTGAACACAGCCACATGTCCCAACCAAATGTGCCCAAGGGGAGGTTGGTGTGGGTGTATGTGGGACCACCGGGGAGAGTTTAGCATGTGATGTGCTGAGATCCCAGGTACTAGAGGATAGTGGAGGTGGCTCTGAAGGAGAAACCCATCATTGCCCTTTGGCCAAAAGTGCTGCTGCTCCCAGACAAGACCTCCCCAACAGGGCAGGATGCAAACAGGGATAAGAAATCTTGAAAAACCCCAAATATTCAGGTTAACGATGCACACAACAGATAAGTGGACCTGTACAAATCTCAGGGTAGAGGGGTGATACGGAAGGGTGAGTGGGTGTCATTCCTTACTACGTGGAATTTACTAGGTTAGTTGGTTTGTTACATTTGAAAATGCAGACACATAAAAACCTTTACGGGATTTGGTCACTTCGTGCTCTAGTAAATAATTTTATACAGCGGTTCACAAATCCTTGCTCCAAAACTAGCTCACTTTGATTGTCTTGGAGGGAAGTCATTTTCCATGGGCTGAGTAGTATCTGGAAAGCTGTTAGCTGTGCACAACAGGCATCAGTGCGCCATGTCTAGTTAGGGGAAGCTGTACTAGTATTACCTCGGGGACTTCTAGTATGTCCAGTCTTCTCAGAAGCACCATTAGTGATCTGGAAAAGCAGGTAAAAAGCGCATTAATTAAATTCCCAGATGATACCTACATCAGAAGGCATAGTAAACAGCAATGGGAAAACCATGCTGGAAAAAAACAATGATGGAGCAGGAGAGAAAAGAAATGAGGCAAGATACAATTAGATGATACTAATGGATGGATGGATCGGTGAGCGGTGTTGATTGGCATTGGCAGGTAGGATACGCTCAGCAGGAAGAGGCAAATGTGGAAAGACCAAATTAGCTGATATTTGAGAATATGGTTTTGGCAAGTGAGTCTGTCATACAGTTAGATCTGAATGAGCAGAGGCATGGCAAGGGAGAAAGGCCGTGACTATTGCCCATAAACCAGCAGCTGGGCACATGTAGAAATTTGCATTTGGTTATGGCCATTTCAACACCCGAAAGAAGCTGAACAAATGAAAAGCAATTAAGAAGGAGTGGCAGAGAGTTCTCTGCTAAATAAAAGCTATATTACAGCAGTTTTGCTGAGCTAAAATTTGAATGGGGGAGGGAGAAATACAGTGAGCATCAACAAGTATTTAAGATGTAGATCGATGCATTAACATGTAGATGGAAATAGAGGCAGAGATTCCTGGTGGCAGCCAGAAAGTGCTCACTAGGGAGGAAAGGAAAATATTGGCTGAACATCAGCATCAGTGTCCTATTATCAGAGCAATTAGTCCTGTTGAATGAGCTCTCAAGAAAAGTGCTGAGTACCATACAGCAGAAAACAGCCTTCCACTGGCACAAGGCTTCAAAAAATCCTCCTTTTCTAACAGTTTTGTTTACAGCTCTTGACAGTTAAGTCATCCTGACATTCAATACTGTGACTGTTAGAAGGACTTTGCTCTTATCACTTTTATTTTTACACATAGGAGGGCAGCAGTTAATAAGGAAAAGCCTCCCAGAGTGGATGAAGGACCTTCCTTATTCATTCCTTGGGAAAACTGTGAGCAGAATACTACGCTGACTTTCATCAAACTGTTTGGTGCTCTGAGCTGATGGGAATATTTCTGCAGCAACCTGGTGTCCCAGTGCCCTCCCGTGTGGCCCAGGCACCCACGTGCTTGCTTGTGGAAAGATGTAGGAGAGGGTGAGATGTATTTCGGATAACTCCTGGTTAGCCTTTGGTTGAAATAACATAAAAGTGTTGCCTACTTCCTATGCAGGGCAAAAACTATGGCATAAGATGTTCCTTTGTTAAAAGGGAGAAGTCAGGCAAGTGTAGCCTTTCAATTTCTCTAGCTCTCTTTTGTTCCATCCCAACAATTATTAAAAGACTGATCATTTAAATCAAGCCCTCTGTCCTGTTTTTGCAGAAGTAGACATTAGGTGCTGAAAATAGGGACTTCAAACAGTGATGTATTTGTGTGGAAAGAGTTAGCTACGGAGTGAAACACCCATTTCTATGGCCACAGAAGAGAAAAGAGTGGTTAGATACAGGAATGGTTTTCCTATAGTCTGGAACAGAACAGAGGCAGATAATAAGCTCCTGAAGCTCATGCAAATTTGCTTCCTTTTTGATTTTATGCTACTTTGAAGTTGGCCTGGCTCTGAGCAGTGGGTTGGACCAGATGAGCTCTAAAGGCTCTTCTAACCTGAATTATTCTGGGTTTGCGATTGTTATTCTGCACTTTCATTTTGCAAAGATATATGGAGTTGCCCAAGGAAGAGAAGGACTGCTCCCAAACCATGTCCCACTGACCACCTAGTCCTGAGGGGAGGGACATACCTGCTCCTGAGACTTCCAGACATTTTTAGGAAACACATTACGTTCTAGATAAACCCACAGCATTTGTCATTCAGCTTCCAGTGCAATCCATAAGTTCAAATCGTAAGGGGAATTTGGCCTTCCAGGACTGCATTAAAATAAAACTGAGTGCTAAGGTCTTACCTGATGCATGCGAGGATCAGACTCCCCGGCACAACCCCTGACCCATGTCTGGACCATGCTGCTGGACCACGGGCTGAAGCCTTCATCCAGCTACAAGCCACAGAAACTGCAGCTCTGCTTTATAAGGGTCCTGCTGGGCAGAGGCCAGGATGTACCACCAGCCTCTGGCCATCCCCTCCTTCCCCACCGTGTTTCTCCCCATCTGCTGCCATGTGCTGGGGACTGTCACCATCCAGTGCTCCTTGAGCCCTTCCCTGGTGAGGACACACAGCCTCAGGGGTGTACACTGGTACTGGATTTCAGCTAAGGGTAAGTGGGCAGGCAGGGGGTATAAGTGCTGCTGCAATTGTATTATTGCTTACACAATGATTGTACTGCACTGCGGGATAAAAAGGTACTTTCATATCAAGTGCAGGAGCCAGACTCAATCCCTATTGTACCTTCTCACTTACTTTATTAAGTTTACTTCATTTCTGCTCTGTCTCTGTAGCTCTGTGCCCTCTGCTGTGTGTACCAAATCTTATTGACATTTTAATATTAAATTATTATGACAAGAAGATATTCCACTTGCTAAGTAATTTGTTTTATTCGGAGGAAAATTGGAAGCTGCAGAAAAACCATTATGAAAGATTAAGACAATGGAGTGATACTGACTGATACAATATAAATTATTATTTGTCGGCAGCATACCCAAATCCTCTGCTAAAATTTTAAGTGATAAAGCCAACAAGTTAGAAAATTAAATTTGAGGGGATGAAAAGAATATTATGCACCCAGGAAAAAAATAACACCAGACAGAGGTGTTACAGAAAAACACTTCCCAAAGAAATCTGCAGAAACAAAAGGGAGAATTGCCCGGCCCCAGTTGTGCCTGTTTAGAGTGGTTTTGATGAAATTGTCTTTGGCTTTGGGACACCATTAATTCTCACAAAAACAGATTGACAAGGATAGGAAATTTCTTCAAGTGTGTGTTGAGAGATGTTTTCCTTTTCTGATGGCTCACCTTCTCCTTGTGAAGGCCTGTGGGTCAACCCTCAAGGAGGACCACGTAGTTCCTGTCTCTTACCTCCCTCCACTTTCCCTCTCCAAAACCTCTTGAGGTGCTCCAAGAACTAGAATAAGCTTCTGCATCCTGCACTGGAACAATCAAGCTTCAAACACTGAAAAGGAGGTGGCTCGACAAGTAACATTTCATCACTCAAAGGCAGCCTGGGGAATGGAGCAGTGCCTTTGTTGGTCCTGAGCTCCCTCCTCAACAAGGGAAGCAGCTGGTGGAGATAATCCTCTGGCAGTAAGTAAAGCTCCTGGTTTTTTGGTCATGCCTGTCTTCCTTCCTCCTTCTAGGGTAAACCCAAGCACATAGCTATCTGAGAAATAAGGAGCTACTGAACATGGAAAGGAAGGATTATTTTACATGCAACTTATGGTCCTGGAGGATCACTGCCAGTACTTGCAGCTGGGATTCCATTTAAGATGTGCTACCTTTAGTGTAAAGAACAATTAGCCAAAATATTGCTCCCATTTGGCAATTAACCTAAAAAAAGAGTAGAACCATTATTTCAACAAATGTGAATCGCTCTTTGTCACAATAATATTTTTAGGACTAAGGTTGCTGTTGGCTTTCTGGATGGAGGCGAGCATCAGACTCACTGCTGACTTGAAAGCGCTATTGTGTGCTTAACTTAGATACCATTTTCTTTGTTCAAACAATCTTGATGACACACAAGGGAAGCAGCTATTTTATACTACTCTATTAGAAAGACTGTGCATTGCAGGTACACTCAGGAAGGAAATGTCAGGGGTATTTCCATCTGTCAGTGGTCTGAGCTGGGCGAAACTGGCGTCTGCCTCCATTCGACTCTGACCTTGTATGGAAGCCAAGGACTCAGATCTTCATGGCCTAACTTTGGTCAAGTGAGGTTAAATGCTGTAGGTTTCCACAGGAGTCAGTGGAGCAGGCTGGGGAGATATAAACACCAATTAGCAAAATCCAGACAACTTTGTACTGAAAATCGGAATAAGCTGCAAACCTCAGCACCTTGTGTGGGTATGACTGTCCCACACAGGCTTCTGTTCTACACCTCCAGAGAAACCTGAGGATTACCTGTACATGCCTGCTCAAATAACATCCCAAGAAAAGCCTTCCCAGAAGGCATAAATTAAGGCACACATATTTTTATGGACCTAATAGATTACAGGGACCCAAACACTCGTAGGGATACACCCTATTCCAGGAAGGTGAGTTGATAGAAGCACCGTGACCTGACTCTTGACTCTCCTGCGATTTAGTTTTTTAGATGATTGCAGCAGGTATGTGACTACAAGTCAATGTATAAGCAGCTTTATCCTCTACCAGATGGATTTGTTTGTAATCTCACTCTAGATTAGAAATGAGCCCTCAGGGCTAACACTTGCTATCTGCAAGGTTTGTTTATTCAAAACTGATGGAAACATTCCTACTCTGAGCCCAAGCAAGACGGGGCTCTTCAGAATTTTTGGGTGCCTGGAATGTCTCATCTCAAGGGTGAGTAATGGGTTTACTTGCTAGCAAGGGAAGAGTGACTGCTGTTGAGAAACTAATCAAGTCTTTAGCTAAGAAACTAATCAAGTCTTTAGCTAGGAAAAATAAACTGGTGCTAAACTGAATTTTTACACTTTGAGGTGCAAGATTCTGCCCTGGTTCCACTGAGACGTAATCCTGGGCTAGCCATAGTCTGCAGGCCATTAGCAGTTGACTAATCATCTAGGACAGCTGACCAAGTTGGCTACAGGTGTATCCCAGACCATGACCATCATGGTGAGTATAAAGGGGGAAGTTTGCTGAGGGTGAGAGGTATCTTCTGCTTGGGGGCTCTTGGTCCTGCTCTTCTTCTTGTTTTTGAGGATTGTCTTCCTGTTTGTTGTGACCACTGTACGCTTGCTGGGCTGAGTATAACTTTGTTTACTTTGCATTTGTTTGGCTGTTTCATTAAATGTTTTCTTCTTTTCCTGACCACTACTCCCCACCTCTTCTTGGCTAGGGAGAGGTCAGTGGGTGGTAGAGCAACTGCTATAGTTTAGCCCTAGGTATGGGCTAAATATAGACAGATTTGAATGTGCATTATGCTGAGAGACCAGAAAGGAGTGTGTAGATGGAGCGTGCTCAGTTCCCAGAGCAATGACCATCCCTTAGAGCAGTTTTTGCTGCTGCCTTCCTCTAGGGGAGAAGAACTGGCTGATGTCTGGAGCTTGCTTCTTCCCTGCTATTCTCAAGAGTTTGCACCAGGGTTAATGTGAAACTTTTACAATGAGTCAATTTAGCATTTTGTCTGATTTTTGTTGTTGTTGTTTGTTTGTGGTTTTTTCCCCTCTGGGCAGTTGTTTTCTGCTTTCACTCGTGAAGGGAAGCTCATGTGTTTTGGGAAATATAAATTACAGCAGCTGTAAAGCATGAGGAAAAATCCGAAGTCTTTACCTGTTGTATGTAAATCTTAGATACTGAGCATATGAAGTATATTGCTGACATGAAAACAACAACAAAAATCATTAACCAATGGGAAAAGTGATATTTCTTGAAGAGCTTTCAAAACTTCCTATTATAAAGACATCCCAAGCATTCTCCTGTATTAGATGTGGAGTCCCAGGACTACTAACAGATGGAATTAGATCAACCTCCTTTTAATCTAGGGATGATGACCTCAATTGCAAAAGTATTACTTGTCATCTTGTCCTGGAACTGATCTAGCTCCTCCTAGCAATTCACAGCTGAAGCTTAACAGTACTGAATGTAAATTGAATAGGTAATAGACAACTAAAAGCATTAGCTCATTTTTTTTTTTTGAGACTCCCAGGAACACCCTCATTGCCTGTAGGAGACAGCCAGGGAATTCAGGAATCACTGTGTTCATAAAGTATTGTTATCATATTGAAGTGTAACTTTTTGTGGCGCTAAGATGATAAAGTTTTGAAGATGAAAGTTTGGCCTGTAGAAATTATATTATAGAACAGCCATTAAATATTAATCCTTGGGTACCTGGGAGATTTCGGATTAAAATTTATGATCTAGGAATGCATCCATGCTCCCTTCACAAAAAAGCACCAATTGTCTTGGTAAATGCAACTACGTTTGAGCAGAGAAAACAATCCAGGTGGAGAACCAAGTGCAAAACATCCTCATAGAAAAATTGAGGAATTTTTAGGGCAGTACCATCACCAGAGGAGGGTGGCAGGGGAACACTGTCATCTCCTGCTCGGGTGGTCACTGGTACCCTGTGGCACTCCTGAGGCTCCCCAATTCGAGGGCTGTTACCATCTCTTTGTGCAGAGACAGCAGGTTGTGGAGCAGAGAAGGAGTCGGTGGAGCTGTCTCTTCTCTTGGGATGCTCTGAGACCTTGGAAGAAATGAAAGCTGTATAAATAGCTGGTTTCTGGGCCAGGTTTACAAAGTGGAAAAGAAAAAAACATCATATGGGGTGAAACTATAATAAAAGGTGTGCTGTCATTTCAGTGAATGAGAGGAGAGAAAAAGGTGTCACTTTAGGCTGCAAGATTCATTTAAATGCCATGTTTCCTTTCATATTTTGAAATAAATCTGGAGATTAAATGTTGCTTTGAGTGTATGTCAAAGAAAAAAAAGTGAAAGTTGCCACTACAAATGTCTAATGGAACTGGTATTTTCAGATTGGTTTACCCTGCTTTTGGTTTGTTTTTATTATGCTCAGTTTCCCAAAGTAAAGCCAAAGCTCACAGAAAGTTTCAAGGCATCCAAGGCACCTGTAAGCAACAACGCCCAGCTCTTGGTAGTGTCTGTCCCAAAGCCTTGCCCAGGTCTGTTCCTGCCCATGGGCTGTGGGTCCCCTCCGACAGCAGACAGCCCTACACAAACCCTACCTCCATGTCCTGGGGAGGCAGGTGCTGCAGCCACATTACTGCTAACTGGGACATTGTTCTTGTGTGGTGTCAAACAGGCTCTTCCAGTCAACGATGTTAAGGATAAATGAAACGGGATAAAAGGTTTTCAAGAAATGACGAGCTTGGGCAGAAGGCAATTAGGCACAAGGGCTGAGTGAAGATCAGATGTTTAATAGAGCTCCAGTGTAACTGCAATGGTGTGCTATATAAATAACTTTTTTTTTTCATTTTCTATTGATCTGAAAAGCTTCAACCCAGCAAAAGAAAAAAAACCTGTCTGTTGCAGACTAAACAATATACTAAGCCTTATCTTAATTGAACATTAGGGGATGTTCATGTGGCCAGCTCAGGGCTTTTGCTAGTTCAGCATTCGAGGGATGGTATCTTCCAATTACTGTGATTAGCAGTATACTTAAGGGAAACGTTTTATGCTTTTACAGGGAGGATGAGCACCTGGAGGTGTCACTGTGGAGGAGCAAGGGTGCGGACCTGCAATTTGTTAGCTACTCTGTTGTAAGTGCCCATATACCTGCTTTTAACCTCTTGATAAGTGTGATGTAGCTCAATCCTTCTTTTTTTTTTTTCTTTTTTTTTTTCCCCCACTATTAAGTAAGACGTCTGAAATTACTTCAGACAAAACTCTGGGATTAGAGCATGTGTGCAGGGAGTCTCTGAAGTTCCTATGGAGAAGACATCATGCTGTAAATTCATGTGCCAGTGTATACTGCAGTAAGTTCTTTACATACATAACCCTTCCCAGCTCTCACCTCCAGTACTGCAGATTGGAAGCTGCTGTGGTGACCAGGCTGCTGAGAGAAGCAGCACATCCGAGGGTGCTTTTCTGTAGGCAATTTCTGGCTATTCACACACAGGAGTTTTGCTAGTTTATTGATTTACTCATTTCTTCCAGCCAGCTTCATTCCAAAACCAGAAATCCAGTTTGTCCAATTATAATTTTCCCTTTGGAAATAGTTTGTGACTAGAGCACTAAAAAAATAAATGCTGGCTGCAGTGTTATTGGAAAAATCCATGTTAAACTATGTATTTTTTCAGCATCCAAAGCTCAGGGAGATGATTTTACATTCACATGCTCCTTTTCCTGCAGGATGGAAGTGATGTGATACTGTAGATGTCTAACATTATGCTGAGGTGTGACGAAAGCAAAACACACTTTCCTGGGAATTCACTTTTTTTCTGTTTGGGGAATGCTCCAGTGTATAGAAACTCTCCCCAGATTTGTTTTCAGCATGCAGGCATCTCCAGATGAAGTTTGGAGTGTGGTATGCCGAGTTTCTGCTGCCAGGTTACGCTGCGTGCAGCCTCAGAGATTTTGTTCAGCAGGTGGTTTCTTTACCAAAATACTGTATTTTTCTTAGTTCTTTCCCAAAGACATGCACAAAGTGATAGATGATTGTCATTTCGTGTAGCTGATTGCTATCCAAGAGCCACGAGTGAATGCTCACAGGCGGCTGCATAACGCACAGCTTTATAGCAAGATCACCATGCATCGCTGCCTGCTGCACGTTTTGGGTGCAGGATGCATACAACAGAGAAGACAATGCTCCTGTGATCCAGCCAGGAAGCACAGGAAGATGTAGAGAATTAAAAATACTACTTTTTTTTTTTTTTTCCCCTTGTAGACGCTCTTTGGGCTTCTACAACAAGCTGGGGAAATATGAAGGGGCCGTGCAGGCTTTGGCTAGGAAAAGAGATCCCAGGAGAGGGAGAACTGTTCTCTATCTGTCAAATGTTCCAAGGAGAGTTGCCAACTTGATGCTGATTATATAGTATTCACCTACCACCAGGGCCAAAAGTGATCGAGAGAGTCTTTTTATCCTGTCATGCAGTTTTAATTGTCCGTGCCGAACTGAAATTAGTCTCTGGAAGTCTCTCCTTTTTTTTAGTATCTTGGAAACTGAACCCCTTCAAGGAAGGAGCCTAATAATATATTTTGATTTTCCCAGCCAGAACTTAGCTTAACAAACAAAAATGATTAAACTCAAAGTTCCAAGTAATTATAACAAACCAAGACATGGAATTGCTTTCAACAGTAAGAATTGTGTGTGTCTTTCTGCACTTCCGCAGATTCCCTCTGTTCTCTCTCCAGACTTTATAGCTTTAAACATTCAAGTTCCCTGTTTCTTCTTAATGTTCTGTTTTCTAGCAATAAGTAAATCTTGATCAGGGTTTCCAAGCAAATATGTCCAATAATATAAATTTATGTAATTTTCACTAGGTTTTTTTTTAAAGGCTGATTTAAGGCAAAGGAATGGAAGTAACATGCCCTTTGTTACCAAAACAGGTTGACATGGCCCAGGCACATGGAGTGTAGGATGAGCCTTGAGTTCCTCTACAGCTTTTTGGGTTCTCCTTTTAGTTTTCATTTACAGCTGAAAACATCTGGCAGGAGGGAGCAGGAAACTCTTACACTTAACATTTGTTAAGGACCTGTTCCTGTCAGAAATGTATCTGCTCTGTCTTCCCTTCCTTTCACAGCATTGCTGTATAAATCCCTTCTAGTTCTCTTCCATATTTTCAGATCATTTTAGCTTTGCTGGAACTTTTCTGCTGCTTCTGTCTTCCTTTTGGGATATTTTCTTTAATTTCTCTTCACACCTGGCAGTGTGTAGTACTCAATAAACTCTCAGGGTCTGAAACACTTGAAACAGATCGTCTACATGCAGTCTCACACTTGTAACTGCTTCTGTTTAAATGAGCATGAATTTCTTCAGCTTGTCAGGCTCAAAATCCAGGTTTCTGACAACCTTTTCTTAGTTCCAGTCCCCAATACTGTAGTTACCACCTTAATTTTCTTTCTCCATTTTTATGTGGGGCAGTTCCTTTTAAGGGGCTCCTGGGGGAAACAAAATGTTGTAGAATTATTTAGTCGCAGGGTCCTATCAGAGCAGGTAGAAAATTGGCAGGCATAAGACTGGTGCCTCATCTCTCCATCTATAGAGGTTTGCTGAACCAAGGAGAGTAACTCCATCTATCCTACACAGGTCAGCTGTATGTTGTGTTCAATTGCATGTGATGCTTCCAGGAGGAGCTGGACAGAAGATGTTGGCCACAGTGGGGCAAAGCTGGTCAAGCTCCATTGCATTAATCCACTTCTGGGCTGCCTTGGTCCAGATGAGCTGCAGCTACGGCCTCAGCAGCTTCCCTGGGGTTTTCCAGGGTTCCCATGACAAGTCAGGTAACTGTAACAGGTAACAAGCTGTGAGAAGTGCTGGTCACCACCTGATCACACCAAACAAGGGCTCCTGGCACAGCTCCCCCCTGCCTCCTCCCTGCTGCAGCTTCCAGAGAGGGACGGCTTGGCTTTGCTCCCTGCAGCCTCGCTGCAGAGCTACACGGCTCTGCAAGAGCAAATGTGGAGACTGGTGAATGCAGCTACACCAATTGATCTAACTTGAGATCCTGGCTCGAAAGTCAACTTCTTTGCACTGCAATTTCACTGCTGCGCGCTGGGAGCGAGCGGCACGTAGATGCCACAGGGTAGGTGAATCCAGGAAGAGGCCAGGAGGGAGCAGAGACTTACCATTCATTCCATTGCAGCTGCCACCTTCACGTCTTCATCCCTGGCAATATCCTCCTCCTCTGAATCCTCACAAAGCTCTGGCACAACGCGGTGTTTTATCCAGCAGAGCCATAGCATTAGACAGTCTCTTGCCTTGCTCTGCGTGGGTTTGGGAGTAATAGAATGAGTCATCTGCTGGGAGCTTAAAATTATGATGTGTGCCACTGCTTTTGAAAAGCTAGAGAGATTAATATTTAAAAAAAACAACCCAACCCAAAGAGATACAGTTCACTCACTGGTGTAATGAGGAGGTATTATACACACCAGGCACCTGTTGGTGAAGGTATACGTTTAACAATCTATTACCATTTGAGTGCAGAGAGATTAAATACACATTAGAAACTAAGCATGGGGAAATTATACTGTTGTGTTTCTCCAGAACTGTGCTATAAAAGAAAAGAAGCAGCAAAGAGAAATATTGAAGTGAAAAAAAAAAAAAATAGACTTACAAAGATATTGCTGCTCTATATTTTGGGTCTCCTTGGTGCTCTCAGCACTAGGTTGGGTTTTGTTGTTGTTGTTGAAAGATGCAAAGTCAAGGATAAAATGCAGTGTGCTGATAGGAGCATGGCACATGCAGGGACTTGTTCTAATGAACCTTAATGGAGATGCTCCCAAAAGAGTTTCCAAAGTCTAGGCTTTCCAGCACCCTTGGATATGTCACCGATGGTCATGTGTTATTGAAAATAACACTCAGAAGATAGTTCTGTAATAAATGCCTGCCAAGCTCCAGGAAACTAGTACTTCACACACAATGTCATCTTACCACGTACTTACAGCAAGTACTTCTCTTGCCTTTCCCTTCCCATCATTACTAACAAATAAAGTAATTTTACTTCTATCTGGTGCCTTCATGAAGTGCTGTGCATGTTATTTGTGCAAGAAGAATGTCAATGAATGCATTCTTTTCTCCTTTACTTGCCCAATTTCTCAGTCGAGGTAGTACCAGCTCTTTAATATCTGGCTGGGGCCAGCCAAATTATTTTTCTGTTTTTAACTAGAAATTTAACAGTGCTGAGTTTTCTAACACCAAAACTACAAAGCTTTTGGAGGAGAGCACCAACATTTGCCCTGCAAATCCCATGCAGTCCCAATACAACCTAATGTACTTGTGAGTAGCTAAGCATGCAACAGCTCAAGAGTTGGGTTTGTTGGTGGTCCTTGTATTGCTGCTTTTGTTGTTGATATGCCTGACCCACTAGAATGTATTCAAAAGTAAGCTCTTGGTGTCTTCAACATGTTTGCCCCGTTTGATGGCCCTCTGACTGCCAAACTATGGAGAGGTGGTTGTCTGGAACATAAAAGCTAGATCATATTGCCACATCTCCTGGGCTTTGTTTCTCTTAGGAACTGTGGATGTTGATGCAAGCTGAATTGTGGCACTAGAGGAGGTATCATCTTGGGATCAGAGCCATGTTCAAATTTTTTTACACTTCATATAGATGTATTTTCTTCTATATCCCACAATAGCCCTGAGTTCTCTTTGTATGGCAGTTTTATCAGGATATCCCCAAGCTATCCTGCAAAATTTGATTTGTTGTTTTATTTTCATTGAGACATATGAGTGAGTGAGGAGAAAGGATGCTGATTTTTCCTGCATTAAAGCCGGCAAAGAGAAGAAAGGAGCTGAAACCTAAGAAAATTGCACTACTAATCATATTTTTGTAAGCAGTCCTCTGTAGCATTATAGTCACAGAGTATATTTATAATTTGGCTTATATGAGCAACAGTTTAAGTCGAGGAAAATTGGTTTCCTTTTCAAAATGTCATGTTTCTCATTTCCTCACAGAATCTTGGGCTGCTTCAAGCTCTTATCAGCCTTTAAATCATTCAAAAACACACTCCGTAATTAAAATGCCATAAACCCTCATGAATCAATTTAGGGGGTTTGATTTGTTCTAAAACACGTTTAAAAAATTTGAAAGCTTACTAAAATACCAGATAATACACAGAAGTGCAAAGCAAAGGAAAGATAAACCCACCCTAGGGTAGCTGCATGGTGGTGGAGTTAGACTGGAGATGAGAAACCCAACTTCTTCCAAACAGAAGGTCTGTGGTTCCAGGCTCCCCAAAGCAGGAACGAGCTGACTGTCTTGTCAGGTACAGATGCTCTGATGGCTTTTTTAATTTGTTGCTGTTTTGGCTTTGGCTTCTGCTCCTGTGAGTATTCTGTGTCTACGGGCCTCCTATCGCTTCAGCAAGTTCCTTTACCTGGCTTGTATTTTTTTTTGTGCTTTGTCACTTACTGCTCTGTGTGTTGGGTTTAAAGGCTTCAGTTTTCAACATCATGGGTATTGTTTTGCTTTGGAGTTTTTTGGTTTGTCGTGGTTTTTTTTTTTTTCCCTTCATTTTTATTTTTATTTTTTTTCTTTCCTGGAGTATTTAATACTTTCTATAGCACTCACAGTATCCAAGCACCCTCTTGGCTCCATGAACTCTGGATCATATTTTATCCCATATTCCAATCATGAGCTGTAGGGCAAGGGCTATGAGATGCTTTGTTGGGGTGGCTGAGTGATACAATTCTGCCACAGTTCACCGATATTAAAAAGGTATTCCGGACATTTATCACCACAAGCATTAGAAACAAATCACTAATTAACAGAAGAATCTGCTTCTAAAGTGTTGCACAGTCTTGTGGCATGTGGTCTGGGGCTTGGCCTTTTCCCATTCGTAATTGTAAGAATGCGATGAAATCACAGCACGTGAAAAAACATGGAAACAAGATCAGCTGATTCATAGGACAACAATTCCGAGCTTCACAATGCCATGTGGGTCAGCTGACCCTTCCTTAAGCCTACTGTGCGTAGCATGAAAATAGGTGAGTTTATAGTGTTAAAGAAGTCCGTACTAAGGCTATATCCAATTACTAGTAATGGTATTTAGATTTATTCAACCTGAGTAGTTGCCTTCAGATCTCCATAAGTGATAGAATAAGGGAAAATTAAAATTAAACTAAAATGAAATGGAAAACAACTGACCCCCGGGCCCCAAGAACATCTTTGCTTCCTGCAATCCTAGCTGCAGAGACGGATACAACAAGAAACTGCTTGTATAAGAAACAGCAAATAAAGATGCCACCCTAGAGGGAACAAAATGTTAATATTTCAGAAGGAGTATCTCCGGAAGAAAGCTATTGGGCCTTTTTTATTCAGGCTTTTCATGTCTATTGTTTGGGCAGGTAGAGTCAAAGCCAATAATTAAACCTTATGAAAAGATTTAATCCTTTTTCTAAAAATTTCCCTTCAAGAAAACGTGACGAGGGAAAAGCAAGTTGTTAAGGATAAGAGCTATTTAATGCAACGCTTCGTGAAAAATTAAAAATGAAGTTTTCTTGGAGAGGCAGGAAGATCGGGATCTTTATATATTTCTATTAAACTGTGCTAAAGCCCTCTTCTCCCAGGTTACGGGATGTTGACAGACTCTCTGTATATAGATTTCTCTCTTCCTGCCAGCACTAGGCTGGATGAAAGCCCAGTGGTGCATTCTGTTAAGGAGCTTATTCATACAATTAAGTTTAATTGTCAGCAGTTTTGATGCTTCAAACTAAAATGAAACCTGGCGCCATTTCTGCAGCTTAGATTCACCTGCAGCCTGGGAGAATTCAGATGGTATTAAAATTAGAGTCTTGTATTGCTAAAATACCAGCCAGTTGAGAGGACAAATTCTGCATAAACAGGTTGTTTCCTCCCAGGTCTGGGTAACCAAGCAGCAGGCTTTAAATAGAGTCTATTTATTTTTTTTAAGCAGTAGTTTCTCCAATACTGGAGCAAAGGGAGAGAGTCTTCCCTGACCATGTCGGCAGTGTGGTCCTTCCACAGCTCAGTGGGCTTCAGGACAGCTATTTGAAATACATACACATCGTATTTCAAATGTACATTAGGCTGAGCTATATGGCAGTTCTCAAATATCACCAGACTCGTACGCAATGTGTGAATGAGCTTTAACCTTAACGTTGCCCGCAGTAGTAGAATAGAAAATTCAAGAATTACTCTACTTTTGCTGTTGCTTCCTCTGACACTCAACCTTCATGCTCTGGATCTGACTCAAGAATTCCTATGCTTTGTTTCTCTTTCGTTTTAATACAAATCAACACCTGCAGTCCTTCAGTAGCACTTTTTTTGCCTTAAGAATCTTGGTGCTCACGCATGTTTCTCAACTGACTGCAAGGAGGATTTCACATAGTTGATACTAGTGCTAGCTCCCATGCCAACTGGTTGCTCTCTTACACTTCATCTCAGCTCTCCTTTAATGGAAATATCAGGGTGGAGAGTAGGGAATTCATCGTCTATCTTGGCTTATGTCTTAGGTGAGGTTATGACCATGACTGGAGTAGGGAATTCATCATCTATCTTGGCTTATGTCTTAGGTGAGGTTATGACAATGACTGGACACTTTGACTTGGAGGGTAATAGCTGAGTTAGATGTTCTTTATTTGAACACAGGGGGAACCAAAGCTCACTCCTCTGTACCTGAATGCCGTGCACTGGGCTGGAGAGGCACCAAGCCGCAGCAGAACACTTGCAAGTTTCATGACTGGGATGTTCCTGTACAACACAGGAGTGTTTGGGTCAAATTGATGCCCTAAGTCAGTGCAATGGAGGGTTTGAACCTGAACTTCCATAATTTCAATTGAGTCCTTTAAGTCTTAGTATGTAAGACCAAAAGATTTATATCCTACTTCCCCTACTGTTTTGTAAATGGTGGCAAAGTCCTTTTCTAGACCCACCACTCTACTTCCATTTATGCTTCACTTTTTAAAGTACCCAAAATCAAAACAATGTGTTTTGTTTAATTTAGACCATGGTTGCACATATTCATACAATTCAGGTCTAATGCTGTTTCCAGATGATTTTAATGGACTGTTCCTTTTTTTCCCAAACCTCTCATTATAGTCACCTTGCTCACACATTAGTGATCATTTATTTGTGCTATAATCAACATCAACAGAAGTATTTTCAGGAACAGCTTAATGCACAGTCCAATTCACATTTCTGTGACATGAGCAGAGATTTGCAGAAGCAGGATAGCCACAACTAATCACATTTTGGAAATCATGGAAATTGTCACATTACTTAATTACGTGCTGCTGTAAACACCGAAACCTCTGTCCTCCTTTAGAAACCAAATTACAAGAGAAAGACAATTTCATCAGAGCTTTACCTGTCCATTATAGTACTGCTGGCTCATTAGGTAGAGTAATTAAACATCAAGCAGAAATAATTATTATAATTATAGGACATTTGAGATTTCATTTGCCTTCATGAAATATGAGTTACATAAACTAATTTCTTTTGTAAGGTCCACTCGTAATAGCAATGAGTGTCTAAACAGCTATGCTCTTTGCCTACTTATTTTTGCAGTGTTATTGGGCCAACCTTACAGAAGCCATTAAGAACTCAACAATTACCAACTATTATGATACCAGGATATCCAAATGGCCTCTGTGTAGCTAGAAAATAGGAAATTACCATAGTAATTGTATTCATCTGTTCTGTTCCTGCTTCTGGAATGAATATGGGGGGGGGGGGGGGGGGGGGGGGGGGAAATTTTATCCTTTTCCCCCCCCCGCCTTTTTTCCCTCGAAAAAGTGCAGCTCCCGTGGGCACCACCCACCGTTTTTTTTATTTTTTTT
>WTSP01011427.1:0-19534 GCA_025331215.1 Actenoides lindsayi
GATCCATTCCCTCCAGTCCTACCGCTACCTGAACATCCTAAGAAGTCCCTCCCCAGCATTCCTGTAGGCCCCCTGAAGACACTGGAAGGCCACAATAAGGTCTCCTCAGAGCCTACTCTTCTCCTGACTGAATAACCCCAACTCAATCAGTCTGTCCTCATAAGTGCTCCAGCTTCCTGATTGTCCTCGTGGCCCTTCTTTGGAGATGTTCCAGCACATCTATATCTTTACTGTAACAGGGGCTCCAGAGCTGGACGCAGTACTCAAGGTGGGACCTCATGAGAGTGGAGTAGTGGGGGAGAATCACTTCCCTTGACCTGCTGGCCACGCTTCTCTTGATGCAGCCCAGGATAAGATTGGCCTTCTGGGCTGCAAGTGTACACTGAAGGCCCATGTTGAGCATGATAGAGCATGTTCTGAATTTCAGGAAAGGGCTGAGCTATCCGTGGGAGACAGTGTAATATGAAAGTTTGGTCTATCCCAAGTAATTCTTGCAAGAAATACATGCAACTTACCTAATGAAGTAAATGTCTGCTACCAGGCAGACTACATACAACAGAAACATAAAAGATTATACATCTGGTCCAAACATAATGAAGCTGCTCATTACAGTGATTCCCACACTGGACCGTTCCCGTTATATTTTTGCTACATTTGCCATATGTGCACTTTTACTAACAGGTTACTTACCACCCTGGATCAATCAAACAGACATAAAGCTAAAGAACATTCAAGAACATTAAACATGTTTCTGATTTACTGCATGAAGCATCATTCTCCATCACTGTATCTCAGATCACATCATGTCAAACAGCCGGAAATTGAAAGAACAGTACATGACACAATGCACTTGTTACATAATGCGATGGCACCGTTAAAATGTCACCAAAAGTATTTTCCTGGTCCATAAACTACTATCAAATCAGACTGTAGTTAATAAATCCAAATCAAATTTGGCACCAAAGTGTGGAAGTTAGAACAATTTTGTGCATGCAATATATAAATAACCCTGCACATAATATACTCACTTTGAGGTAGAGATGAGGATTTTCTTTTCTGAAACTGGCAGACGTGTGCAGCTCAAAAATTGCTTTTTTGATTTGCACATAAATATCTATTTTAATATAAATCTGGAGTGGCTGAACAACATTCACAGCACCATACTGAAAGGAAAGTTTGCCATCTTTTTAATCATCAGGTGTCCTTAAAATAAAACATCTGTAGATATGGCAAGTATTTTAGCAAGAACAGTCTAATAATGTTTTTGAAAAAAAATAAATAAATATAGTGTTGTCATTCTTGATGCTTCCAAACTGTTTTCTAGGTGTACTTCATTATATCCTGTTCTGTTATGATTACATCTACTATAGTCAAACACAGATACACGTATACAAACAGTAAACATCTTAATCAGGGGTACAAATTTCTAAACAGCAAGGCCAGCCAATGAATATTACTGGCACGGCACACAGCTGAACTTAGCTAAATATTAAACAGAGAGGTATTTGTGAAAATGTCCTGATGTCCACAAAAAAACCCAACCAAATAGCAGAGAGAAATATGTTAAATAATTTTACCTATTTATGCCATCAGTAAAGCCCAGAAACCACGGTTAAGTCCTAAAGACCAGCAGGAGTGGCCACTTTTAAGTGGTGAAAATTTTCCCTTCTCACCATTTTAGATCTGTTCTCAAAAAATAATCGTAGGTCTGTTAATTCTACTGCCTGAAAATATTTTGAAAAATCATGGCATACTTTCAGACCTAAAAGTTTTCTGGGCTGAAATACCAAAGGTGCAGCAACTGAGTAATCAAGGTAAAAATCAAGTTGAATTCGGGCAAGTTGATGCAGACAGCAACTCTTCTGACAGTGAAAGACACCAAGAGCTGTGCTTTCCTCGAGCAGAAGACCCAGTGTGTCACCCAAGCGTACAAATGAAATAATCTTGTTCTAAAATAAAAGTTCCTCAATCTGCCATGATGTCTCCTTTGAGTAACTTCTCCTTAATTAACAAATACTACATGCAATTTCTTTCTTAAAATATAGTCAGAATGAACTATGTGTTCCAATAAAATTGTCAAAAGATTGCCATAAGGAAGTGATAGTAGAGAGAAGCAGTGACATTAAGAAGGCTCAGTATGGTCTGCTATTTTTAAAGGGACATTCTTTTTACGTGCTGCACTGAAACACACTAAAGTAAGGCAGCATGATTGCTACCTTCAGTTACCATCAAAGTAAAAAACAAAACAAAACAAAACAACCCTATCTCAGGCCATTATTCATTATAAATCAATTAAGTCAAATAAAGATCATAAGGTTTAATTTTTAATGCATTAGCCAATTATTCTAATGAATTCAACAAGTTAAATGTGATAGCTTATTCTCCTTGGTTTATCAGGGCATTTATGTACAGGCACAGGCACACAGTATGAACCTAGTGGTTCAACACCTTCACCAAATATATTTGAGTTGCAATTAAAACAAAGGGAAAAGCATGCAAAGAAAATAAAGTGCTGTAATTTGTAGTCTGAAGCAAGGAACTAGATAGCAATAGAAACGTTGGGGTTTTTTTTCCTGGAAGGAAGTGCCTTTCCACGACAGAGAACAACTGCTGGAAATAAAACAAGATTAACCTGTCTCTCTTCTGTCTTCATCCTTGAAGCGGATGAGAGAGGTATCACTTGACAGCTGTCCTAAAGCAACCAATTCAAAAGCAAACTTTTATCTGTTTCATGATTTGAATCAACTTGCATCACAGAACAGAAAGGTGGACACGGAGAACTGAACTAATTCATCTTCGTAAGCCACAGCAGGACCAACTCTACTTAAATTATCCCTGGAAAATGTTTGTTTAGTCTGCTCATAAGTACTGCAGTGACAAGAGGCTCGGGTATTTCCCGAAGCAATATATTCTAGGACACAACTATTTTTACAATTGGAATTTTTTTTGCCTGATGTCTAGGCTAAATCTCCCTTGCTGCAGTTTAATTCCATTATTCCTTATCCTGTCCCCAGAAGCTATGGAAAACAAATTATTCCCTCTCTCTGTGAAGCACTTTGGAGACACTTGGAGATGTATCATGCTCCCTCTCCTCCTCACTCAAATCCAACAATTAAAACTCTTCCGGCCGGGCAGGTTCCCTAAGCCTCCCGCAAACCTGGCCCTCGCCTCTCGATTCTCTCCAGCAGCGTCAAGTATCCTGCATGACGTCCTGAACTCCAAGTGAAACAAAACCAAAACCGAGGCAAGTTTGTTTTGTGTGATAGCCTCAATTCCAGGTCAAACATAACCAAAACCGAGGCAAGTTTGTTTTGTGTGATAACCTCAATTCCAGGTCAAACATAAACAAAACCAAGGCAAGTTTGCTTTGTGTGATAGCCTCAATTCCAGGTGAAACAAAATCAAAGCCAAGGTGATTTTGTTCTGTGTGATAGCCTAAATTCCAGGTGAAACAAACCCAAAACCAAGGCAAGGTCGTTTTGTGTGGTCTGCGAGCAAGACTCCTGCTCCCCCCTGGCAGCAGCTGCCTTTCCAAAGCATCATGCCATTGCTGTCCAAAGCTCACACCGCCACCTAAACCAACCCCCACATCCTTCACCCCAACTGGCCAGACATCCCCTGGCTTCTAATGACACAGATAAGATTTATTCCTACCTGCGCTGGGCACAACCGGTGGGGTTCCAGTAGGCAGAGCCCTCAGCAGTGCCTGGGTGGGAGGAGACCATGAACTGCGCAGCAGCGGTGGCAGCAGCTCCCGCCCGCTGCGGCCTGACAGCACCAACTCGCTGGGCGCCAAAACTGCCGCTGTCAGGAGGAGCTTACTAAAAAAACCCCAAGTCAAAGGCCATTCCACCCATGGGGCTTGTCACTTGTCACCTCTCCCCTCAGAGATGCATCCCGCTCTTTTTCAAGCTACCTCTGCGAATTCTGAAGATCATGTTGCACTTTTATGCTACCCAACATCGTTCTTGGAAAAAAAACTCCGAATAGATCAGTTTTGGGTTTTTTTTCCAAGTGAGTTGAAAGAAATACCTGCAGTGGACACTAAGAACAAAAGAGTATCTTTTAAATTTACACTAGTACATTGTAATGTCCAAAATACTTCAAGTACTTGAACACAAGAGTGTTATACACATTAGGTAAGGATTATATTTATATTATACTTAGCACTGTAAGAATTTTAGTGTTATTCTGAAATGTTCTAGAGAGCCATTATTGAGGGTTATTTTTCCCACTTGATTTATCACACCGTAGGTGCTGCCACGCTTTGGAACAGGAGCATCAGCAACCATCCCTCCACAACTCAGCCTGTTACAAGTCACGGACATCATATTCACTCTCAACTGCTCAAGAAAATGAACTTTAAAAGGTCACTGAAGGTGACAGATTAAATATAATCTCAACAATTCACCTCTTTCTGTTTGTGAAGTTGAATACACAGAAAAGAAGTAGTCAGCAGGAAGTAAAGGTGTGTTCACTAACATCAGCGACGTGACACAAACCGTGTGTCCCCAATCACACCAGCAGTTGCAAAGCAGGGCTGGACCAAGCTTTTGCTGCACCCAGGAGCAGCACACTTGCACACCACCAGCAGCTCAGGGCAGCACTGCACCATTCAAAACAGTAGTGACACCTTGTGTGCAAACAAGTCATGAAACTGCTTGATTTGGAAATCTAGGTTGAGAAAAGTATTTTTTCCTAGTATGCTGAAAGAAACCAGACACACAAACAGAAAGTTTTCAGTAAGAAGAAACCCGTAAGACATATTTACTAAAAAGATGTATGCACCAACAACAGGTAAAACCCAGTTACTGTACTGGGCTGTAGAAAAGGCATGTTGCAATTTTCTTGCAGTGTCCTTGTAGAAGGAAGTGCAACATGTTTCAAGATAACACTGCAGCAATGAGGACCATGATTTGTAGCTGCTTTCTCAAATGGGCTTTCTCTTTGACACTAGGAACACTCCTCAACGTCAGCACTCCCGGTTTCACAATGTAAACTTGAGAAGCATTTTCCCAGTCATGTGAATAACTGTTTTGAGTAATACCAGGCAATTTTTCATCAAACAATTATTTGTGTATACACATTTCAAATAATAATATTACCTACCTCATAGGTGTGCTGCATGTATGGGTCAGTTACGTTTGGGTGATACTTTGAAAACACAAAAGCCTAGTATGATGACACAGCCAAAGTTAATAAATGATGCTACTGGTCCTTAGATTAATGACATCTTCATAAAGGATGCCCCCTGAAAAAGCACAGACTGCTTTTGTGCTGTATTTCAAATGGCAATAAGACCCATTATAATTAGACATTTTGCTGGTTTTCGATGCTCTTTATAAACATTTTTTTAGTATCAACTAAATTAATTTTCTCTCTCATTTAAAAGAATACTCAAGAAAGGAAGAAAGTGAGAGAGAAAGAACTGCCTGTCACATTTCTCAGTGCTCTATAGCTCTGCACTGAAAATGTACTTCAATGATTCAGGAGCTGTGAAAATTTAGTCTGTGATCATACAGGCTGGAAGGGGAATGGGGGCTGACTTACAGAGGGAGGTGTTGCTTTTGTTACATATTTTACTTGAATATAACACACAGTTGTCAACATGAAAAAAATAGGCATGTATTTCTCATTCTGTGTTAGAATATGCCATGAAATAGCAGTATGCCTCATTAAAGTAATAAGTGATGCACCACCCACATCTTTTTTTGTTGTTGTTAAGTTTTGTTTATGATTTAAACCAATAATCAGACTAAACACTTGGAAATAAATTAAGCCTTTTCAGACTGATTAAATTGGCTTTAAACATGTGACTTTGGCAGATCTAATCATTCCAGGATAGTCAGGGAGTTAATCATGCAAATGTCTTCAGATATTTCAATTTGCAAAGCTGTGCTTTGTAGGATGCACTTTTCCAAAGCATCTGTATTCTGCAGTGTGAACTGCAACTGTTCAGTGACTGGGCAACAGAAAAACTTATTAACTAGTTAAACACTAAGCTAAATAAAATAATACAATTAAAAAGTTTTAATCAGAAGAATATAAAATTTGCCAGAGACTTTACACCACTGAAGGATGTATGGGCCCGCTGGCTCCAATTAAAGAATACAGAATAGATCCCACACCACATTTCCCACAACTTCACTGCTCATGCACAGATATTTAAACTAACTACATGTACTTTGTGGAATTAGACTTTTCTGCACACGCTGCACATGAGGAAAGTGATGGTGTTCCTAAATCATCCTGCTCACTCTTTGGAGACAGGCAGCTTCGACCAAATGTGAGACTCATTTCCTACTGAGAGTAATCCTTTTTTTCCTACCTTCCTTCCTATTTGAAGGAAAACTTTAGGATGAATGGGGTGAACTGTGGATTCCATCTTTCTGTGAAAAACCTATTGTTTTGGGGTTTTTTACACAGAATCTGAACCTTTTCTAGCATATTCTCTTTCCTGTCTCTGGGATGACTGGGAAACATTGTCTCTAGATCACATATTTTGACAGCTGACCTTCTTTGAAGTTCTCATTTATTAGAGCAGTTGAAAAAGGATAGAGTATCGTAGAAGAAACACCACAGAAGTTAACATAAAGTTAACATAACCTAATGATAATTTTATAAATTACCTGCTCTCAACTGAGGCAGATATTTTCATTTGCATTAAAATATGTTATGGCTATTAATAAGATTTCATACATACTGGCTACTGTCTGAGTTCTATTTCTTGATTAACCCACCTAGACACTTGAAACAAGTAAGGGTAGTGAAAACAGAGCGGCTCAGTCCATAAAAAAAGCTTTATCTCAAAAAGCCTACAAAAAAAGTTCCCTGAGTTTTTAATTCTGTCCTGTAATCAACTGCCAAAACCAGTTTGAGTTCAGCTGTACAAAATGTTCAGCATTATAAAATGTGTCCAACCAACCAGATTTAAAGATAGGAAATTAGTGAAGAAGATTAAAATGTGTCTTATGGTTAAGACAAGGAAGGACCAAAAGATAGCTGGAAGTTTGACAACTCCAGATGCAAGCAAAACAAGTCAGTGATATGTTCTCATTTCATAAATGGATAAAACTGATCTTGCTCACCTAAGAAGAGTAGGGGTTATGAAGAGCATTCTACAAAACAGCGAAGCATAACTGGCTACTCAGACCACTGAGAGATGAGCACACAAATCCCGCAAACAGTAAGCAACAGAATTGTCTTGAGTTACAATGGAGACACCACTACACAGTATTCATTTTGTAAGATTCAAACCAGTTAGTTTGCAATAACTGCTAAGAAACGTAAGATAAATCTAGCTCTTAAAAATCAGAGTCCCAAAGCCAGTTTGTTTCTTCCTATGCTTTCTTCCTACGCTCAGGAAGAGCCTTCTTCAATGACATTAAGGTTATGATGGAAAAATGAGTCCAACAGAAGTCTACAGAGATTTTGTTAATATGCCTTTATGATGTGATATTATGACGGCAATTCAATTTCATTGCAGGCCTAATGAGACCGTGTTACAATGTCAAAATGAAAGGAAACTATATCAATCAAGTTATAGTACCCTGAGAGAAAGAAAAACCTAAAGAAATTAACCCCATTAAAAACTATTTTAAAACAACATTAAGATTTAGTGAATTTGGAATTGCTTTGCTTTTGTTGGTTTAGTGCTTCAGGTAGAAGCTAAATTTGGCACTGATTTACAACTCATTAAATATATTGACATCAGGGGAATCAGAGAAAGTTTTAAGGAAACACAAACAGAAGAAAATTCACGGCGAGTACTGTGGTTACAAAAAGCACTGGGCACAGCCTGCATAGTCCTACTGCTAAAATCCTTTTTTCTCTTCAGTAGAACCACAATTTCAACTTTTCTTACATTAAAACATCTGCAATTTGGTCAGTATCTAAGAATTTAAGTTCTTGTATCTCAACATTCTTGATACCATATCTGAATTTGTACAGAACACTGTAGAATTAGATACCCAAAACTGCAAAAGTGAACAGAATTCAAGTTCTTACTGAATTTATAAGAAACAAATATGCCATTGCCAACGATAAAGTAAGAGCTAAAACATACCGTGAAGGTAAGAGAAGCCTTGCTTGGGTCCCAAGTTGTCAAAAGTGAGGCTACTGGAGCGTGTCACAACTGATAAATCGCCTTTGCCAGCTACGCCTTTGGAATCGCCTATAAGGGAGGTTAAGTTAAAGTTATTAAAACAGTCTTAAGCCTGTTTTAAAATATTAAAACAAAAAATACAAATATTAGATGAAATTTGTTTGGTTTTATTTATTTTTACCTTTTGACAACCATTTCGTGTGGAAGCTTTGAAATTTTTATCAGCCTTTTTTTTATCTTTTCCAAGCTCATGTTTCCTATTACGTGCAGAAGTTAAAGCTGTAGTATTAATGAGAATTCCATATAGGCCAACAGGTGTATTCCATTTAAAATGTGCCACTGTCATTTTCCAAACCATGTGTCAGTGGCAATACAAAGTTCTGGATTCTGTAAACCTGCCACCCACCTGAACAGGTTACAGACTTTCTAGTGCAGCAGGCAGGGCAACGCTATTTTTATATAATAAGTACATTCCAATTTTCAGCGAGCTACTTATAAGGATGGAAATTTAAGACTCAGCAAGACATTAGCACCAAACAGTTTGGACAGGAACCAAAATACTGTAATAGGAAAAGATCAGAGTTTTCACTCCACCATCCCTTGACTTTCAGCTCACATACTTTTTGTAGCAAACGCTGATGTTTACATGGCACTATGAAGAAACCCACAAAAATTCCATTGATTTTTCTTCTGTTACTACTGTTGAACATGCAGAGATGGGACTTTGTCATCACAGGATTAGGGAAAATAGATAGAAGGAATGTATGAGTTGCTCAGTTGTTTATATCTTTGCTTTTCCTTGACTGATACACATAAACACACACACCACACAGCCATACAAAATGGTTATTAAGATGGCTGGCACATAGCAGACTTATTATTTTCAGTTGTTTACTGTAAAACTTGAACCAACTTTTTGCTTTCAACATCATCATTTATTATATGCACATACTGTACTGCCTAGAGGATATATCCCCATTGTAGGAGGCACTGTACAAATAAAAACAGATACAGTCCCTGCACAAAGATCAGACCCATGAGGTTTGTTATATTTTTGCTATTTTTCTCACAGAGCCTGTGCCCAAGGCCTTTAGAAGTTTGGGCTGGCAGAAGCATTGTCTTGTGTCAGTGGGCTTTCCTAAGAAAAATCAAATGCACCAAAACCAGCAGCCGTTTCAAAAAACCAAAAAATGTTCATTCTGCAGACCTGACAGTTACTCATGTATCTCATTTAGACATATTCTCACATAACTCATCTGCATTGGATATAAATCCACTGTAGGTTTTGTCATTAAGGTAAGTTTCTGTTCCTATTAGTAGCCTTAGCACAGATAAGCTTTAGTTAAACCAGCATTATACTAATTGCACATTATTTTCACAAACCCGGTTTTGTTGGTGCTATCTGGTAGGGGGAGATTCACAATGGCTTGAGAATGGATTCACTGACACCTTACCTATCTTGCAAAACAATGTTCACTAGAGTATTAAGTTCTACTACAAAAATACCAGGACTACTACTGTCACCACTGTAATGACAGTAGTAAAGAGAAATGCCACACTGAAATTGTAAGTCAGATTATCAAGTCAAAAATTATTATTCCATCCAGTCCATATAAATCATGATCTTCCATCAGCCAGGTGATTTGTAGACATACACTCAGTTCAGATTAAACATTCAATGAAGAGCGTACAAACCAACCCAGCATCAAGAGAACCTACTGGGGGAAACATTCAGCCGCATAGATTTGCAAACTGTTCCTGCTGACCAGAAATCCAAGTTCATTCCTCCCTGATCATCACGGAAAAGAAAGTATTTCTCCAAGGGTATGCAGATTTATTTCATCTGTGAATTCTTGTGTGCTGAACTTCCCAAGCGGGTGAAAGAAGGCTCACTAGAGAGAATTTTCATCCTGTGACCTTGTCCATAATTACTTCAACCAAGTAATGACTGACTGGAAGAGTTTCCTTTGGAACAGGTGTTGTATCAGGATGAAGATACTCACGTATCACATAGGAGTGTTAACATATTAACATACATATGCTTTTATTTTATAGCAGTCAAACTATTCATCATAGGGATTGCATCAATTTAACTATTTAAGAAGTAAAAATCATTACTCTGACCGAAATACTGACTACAAAAGTTGGTCATACACAAGGTCCATTATAAACATCATGTCTCTTCCCGGCACCTTTCTTTGTATATTTGATGGATTTGCTATGCAGTTGGCACATTCAAATGGTTATAATCTGGTTTTAGGATAATGTATATGATAGTACATTCTTTTTTGTGTGTAATCTGTAAAACAAAGCCATAAAGATTTAAAAGTAGATAAAGCCTCACAGGTCTAACTCACAGAATCAAAAGACAGCTGCACCTAATGCAGCCTAGTTTTTGTATTACAAATAAGATCTTGCTACTCAGTGTATTCAATTAATACATTTATCCACCTTTAGAAGTACCTGAAGGTTCCACAACATAATCTAGGGGCAAAGAGAGAGAGATGTACAGCTTGCCGACTTACACAGATCTCCTTCATGTTTGGCAATTTTCTTGAAACATCCTGTTGTGTTTCTTTATAAATATTAAGATACTGCCAAAAAAAACCCAGCCAACACCAGAAATGTGATAATAGTTAAGAGCTGGCCAATAGACTTTTGTACAGAAGAGTCAGGTAAGTTAACAGATTTGAAACAACTTGAAATTGTTGAGTAGTGTTTATAGCCTCACTCGTTGAATCTTCTCATCATTGAATTCCTCAGGATGACTTCAGGAAATGACTAGGAAGAAGATTCTTAAGCAGTGCTTTTCCCATCTCATGAAGATGGTTGAAATGGTCAAAATTTTTCTATTTCAAAGCAAAATCAATCAAGAATTTGCCCGTCCTTTATATCACTGAATCTTAATAATAAACAAAACACACCAGTGAACATCAACGCCCGAGATTTAAACCTGATTTTCCAGATTAGATGTTCAGTGCTATAATTTTTGAACCATTGATCATCCACATGAAAACTTTCCTGTTATTTCAAGGCAGCTAACACTCTTCAAAAGTTCTTGGAGGAATAGCTTTGAAAAAAATCAAAGTATACAATGTGAGACAGCTATGTCCACCTATTTTTTCACTCCTTCAGTGATCTGCTGGTCATATTCCCTTTTACTAAACCATGCTCATCTTCTCAACACAAACAGTCAGTTTTACTTTTTGTAACTATACACACAATTCCAAATAGCAGATTTACATGAAATTCCAAAATTCCTTTTAAAAGATTGAGGCACATTTGCTAATTTGTTTTACTCATGTTGAAGAATGTTTAAAGGAAAAGATTCCAGACTACAGATTATTCAAAGATGAAATACTTTAGAACTCAAATTAACACCATCTGGTCCTGCCAAATAACTTCTATTAAGACCTGAATTTGAGGTATTAACATTTCCCTTGCAAAGATGGATTCCAGCACTGAAACAACCTTGAGCTCTTCATTACTAAATCCACATGCAAAAACATAACTTTCTGGCAACACTTGAGGTTCAAGTCATGTTTTACCTTGACTACCTCGATGACTGACCATCTGTAATTACCTGGCGTCTCTTCGGGAATTTATCCCTTACTGGTATTTTGAAAAAGTACCACGATCATGCAAGCTCTTTGAAAGCTATTGATCTCTCTTTGCTCTGCTGCTCCGTAAGATCTTGGTTATATCATTTTGTATTATTTTTCCATGACAATGCAATTCCTCGAGAGATACCCTACCTTCTGTAAAGTTCCTTAGCCCACAAAGTCACGTTAGAAATTTTTTCTTGCATTTCTTTTCTTTGTATGTCCTGAAGTCTTCTTTGGTATATTATAATGCAATTACCCTGATTTAATCAATATACCATTTACAATATTCTACCCACCACCGGCAACTTTTCTTCCTATTGGCAAACTCTGTTTTTATTGCCCCGACTCTCTTTTTAGCAGAACTTCTAATTTGTAAGCAGTTCCCTTTTCTAAAAGTATATACGTGTTGACTTTAAAAAAACCATAATTCTTTCTGTAAGGAGACTGGATCTGAATATGCTACTATCAGTGTAAAAGGTGGCTTACTCTGCAGCACCTCTTGTGCAACGATCAACTAGGCCAAGGTTTATACCTCCTAGGGTTTACCAAACTATGCCATACGAAGTAGTTATTTATGGAATCTGAAAATTGAATCTGCGCACCACACCTCCCATGGTATTTCTTGTCTTACCTAATTGAACCTTATTATTATTGAAATTCCTTCTCTCACAGACTGAGTTCCCTTAACAACCTGAACTCACTATTGCTGCGCCGTTCCTTCGTTGTATTACAAATATTGGGTTTCCTGAAATGTCAAAAAGTCTGTCACTCAGTAATACACTCACTTATCTGATTTTTCTTAGTTTCACTGGCATGGAACTTCAGTCTTTCCATCAGTGGTCTACTCAGTGCTTCCCCTACAACTTTTGTCTTAGAGTTGCAATGTTTCATTATCTCCCTTCTAGCAGGTGCGTTTCTTTGCTAGTTTCCAGCATGTCTGTTACATTCAGGTCATTTTTCAATAGCTTTTCTTAGACATGTTTGCCAATATATATGTATTTACTTCATTTAAAGGGTGCAGTAAGCTTAGGAATGTGCTCTTAAACAGCTTTTCTTCCCTTTTTATCTATCTTTAATTTTAACACCAGCAATTCAATTGAATTTTGATTATTCCTCCTGTGCCTATTCCTTTATTTCAAAAAGTTCTCCCTTTTCTAAAGAAACTGATTCATTTTCAACAGAACGTATTCATTTCCTCAGCTAAATCTTCAAATGTTGCATCTCCATGTTCTCCACTGAGAACACTCTGAAGAACTTACTTCCTAAGTTGATGATTACATTTTAACTCCATTTAACCTCTTCAAGCATTTCCAGTGCCACTGGCACAACAAAAACTATCACAGGTTGCTCCCTTGTGTGTCTGTTGCAACAAGAATAGCCCAGGAACGTCTACATAAATTTCACTAAGACATTTCTTAGATAACTAATCTGCCAAATAATATCACCACTGAACAGTGTGAATGCTGAAGTGGTTTTATTATTATTAGAGTTATTTTCATGACTGGCATACACTGTGTGTTTATATTTTTCTCAAATATTGAGAAATCAATTAAAACAATATAATGCCACTGGGAAAAACATCATTTGCAAAATAATTATAAGCAATTGGCACCAGATGTTCTGTTTCTTCAAAATCTGCATTTTAAGGTTTGTACTACTTATATTTTGATTCTAGAGAAATATTTTAGTATTAATACCTCAAAAGGCTGGATTTTTTTCCTCTGTCTCACTTTGATTTCCTGACAGTGTAATTCAAAGACAAAGCTCAGGTCCTGTTGCCAAAGTCAGCTATGCTTCATGGTTTCATCCTCTACCATGCAAATAACAGTACCTTTTACTCTAACCAAAGTTAGTCTTATCTACTGACCTTCTAGAAGCAGAGATAAATAATGTATTTTAACAATACTATTCTGATCAACCTGAAGCCAAATGTAATCAAGTAACTGATAAGAAGCTTTTCCTAAGTATAAGGAAACCTGAATATTCCTGTCATGGCTGCTAGCTGTTTCTTATTCACCAAGTTTCACCCAAAGTGAAGTTATTTCATCTAAAGAACTAAAGATTTTAATCTGAAATGGAAACTTTTTGAAAGCCGTAGATCAAAATTCATCTAATCAAAGATTTGTTTTGACTTGCATGCACACATATCCACTTAGATAATCAGAAGAAGAGATGGCAGAATACTTGAAACATGGTGAGTTCTTTACTGTGTCTAGCTTTGTAAAGGTGGGTTGTAAAAAGGCAAAAACATTTACAATAGATTTAAAGCTTCTATTTGGTGCGAAAACCATTCCCCTGATTAAATAGCAGAAGTTTCATTAAAAAAAGAAAATTTTTTCTCAAGATTACCAGTGATGCATTACACCTGTAATTTTGAGGGTGAAAGACAGAAAAAGTCCAATTATTGGTTCTATTCATAATATTAGTTACTGTTTTGCTTGATGTAAAGCAATACAGAAATAGTGGTACTGCCTTCACCTTCTTCCAACATCAAGCCTGTCAGTCTACCAAAGGGGTTTTATAAACTCCCGAGTAATGTTTTGTTATATGTTATTCTTACACCAGAACAGATGTGAGAACAACCAGCATTGTCAGCTACAGAAAATGAAGGATACGGTAGGAAAAAAAACAACTAAAATCTGTTAACTGATTACCATAGCTTTTCAAGATGGGCTTCCCCTTTAGGATGTCAATGTAATGATTTTTCAGCGTCTGTCTCGTAGCAAGACTTTTTTAACAGTTCACTAAGAACTGAGAAATGTTTTCCTTTCCATCCGTTCCATGGACTGCCTTTGCATCTTCTCCATGCCCCCTGTGGTCCTGGCTGAGCTGAAAGCTCTCTTCTTGTTCTCTTTTCATGTGGACACTACTCCTGTTCCTCCTTTTTCTCCCACAGGTAAACTTTACTGAAAGTCACATTTCTCTCTCCTACACCTGGGTTGCTCTGATCCAGCCTACTGCAGCCAGAAAAATGCAAACAAGAAAACTTTCTCCTTGCTGTTGAGATTTACTGCTTTACTTTGAAGTCCAGGTGTCTATTAACGCATCAGCACTTAACCAACCAGTAATAAGCAACACTGTGACATTCACAAGCTAGCTGTTCAGAATATTATTTAATCCCTTTTCTATCAAGGCAAAAAAGTCTCCAAGAGGCAGCCCTGGATGAAGTCCGAAATCATACTGTCCCTTTGATGGCACGTTTCAGCAGAAAAATCTCCATTGGAGATTCTCTTCTGATAGTTTCTTCCATTTCACAAGGAAGGAAGAAACTCCTAAAGCTATCCTACAGTACAGTGAAGGGAAATAAACAGTTCTTAGGACATCACATTTTGAAACTGTTATTTTTTTACTACAGGAAGCAAGACAAGCACGAGAGTTCAATACTTTCCCAGATCACTCTTTAATCACCTATGATCAGATAAATCAGTTTGTTACCAAGTCCACGTGAGGCTAAAGAAGCACATGCTACTTGGGCTCAGCTGTGAGTGCAGATGGTTTTTGACCCATTTCAAAAATAAAGCCATAGCTATGCTGGGTTCATAACTTAACAGATGACTTGGGAGAGGAACTCCTGACTGTCTACATTTACTGATTATCTTCAGTTTCTCTAATACAGTCCATATCTCAGAGATCTTTAGTTTATTTCAAACTAATCAAGATGCAGTAGAAAGAAAAAGAAGCATTTGAGACCTGCTTCTGCAACCTGCAGGCCCAGCTGAGACACAGAAATGTCTACCCTCACTAAGCAAACTATTATTCAGAACATCTGCCTTTCTAGTGCAATGCACGTTCCTGTCACTCATCATTGACATGTCTCTATGCTAGGACTGATATCCTGGCACTACATTATTATCTTTCATGAGAATATGCTAATTCCTTTTGTATCACTAGGTATGCTGATATACAGTATCCTCTGACACTGACAACGTATTCGAGGGTGATATATTAATTCAAGAGGGGAAAAAAAAAAGAACATGAAAAGGCTCTGGTAAAGGTGTAAAAAAAAAAAAAAAAAAAAAAGAGAAACAAAAAAATTATTTTCCCAATAAAACTATCCTCCCAATATGACAACAGAATTTTTACTGCTGATTGATCTCAGTGGTGCCAAGACACCACCAGATGTCCACATTTTTGGGTTATTTCTTAATAGCAAGGCACCATTCTGCATCAAGTACAATTTTTAAAGGCTTTCTATTTCCCCTTAATTTCTATAGCACATTTTTTGACTTACTAGTAAAATAACTTCTAATTAAGTTATTATGATGAAGTATATGTTATCCAATCACACTACACAGATATTCTTGCCAGTATTTTCAAGCAGCAAGTGACCATAATCATACATCCTTGACAGGCGTAATTATAACACAGTATTTTTCAGCTAAGAATGAGTAGGTGGGACTCTCTCAGTATGTCCTCTCATTATATTTTCTATGAAATATTACTACTTTTTTTTTTTACTATTTCTCATCTCTGACCTTCACTGATGTCCTCAATGATTTCCTCCACCAAGCATTTTACTACTCCACCCTACCCTAATTAATTTTTAACTTTAAATTCTCCATCGACCCCAATTTAACTCTCTGTAGATACAAAAGCTTTGGAAAAAAAATCCTCAGTGAGAGTTTGCCAGAGAGCTTTTCTTCAAGCTTTTGTAGCTTTAAATCTGATGACACAAAATACTGAGCCAAATGCTGCATCGAACAGCACTAGATATTGTTGTATTACAATAGCAATGTCACTTTTCCAAGTACTACTGGGCTCCAACAACCTCACAAAATTGGATTCTGAGTGTGGAGATGCTGGGTACTCGCATTTTCACTTCCAGCAATGAGACTTTGCAAGTAGCTAGTCATCTGAGGCATGGAGAGTCTACTGGAAATTCAGTTCTGTTTTATTTCACTTACCAAAAGATTCCTCCTCCTCCAACATATATGTAAGGAGAGAGAACAGAAGGAAAAGTATTTGATTCCAAAACTTTAGTGAACAGATTCCTAGTTTTATTCAGTTAAGAACAAAGAAAACACCAAAATTGGTCCCTTGAATTCAGAGCTGTATGTATGGCACTTCGGTCGAGACCAGATGAGATAAAAACAGTATGGTTAAAATTAGAGCACGGACAAGAAAAAGACATTATCCTCTTTCTTTCACACATTATAACTTAGCTGAAAAAAGCCTTAATATCACTCCTATAAAGTATTCTTTACTCAGAATTTAATATTTTTTTAACCACTGTGTTCAATGCAAACAGCTGAACTGTACAGAGCTTGGCCAGGCAGAACCAATGGATTTATTTGCACTAATCTCTCAGCTCCCTTCGAACCTGCTGGACTGCCAACTGCTGTGGGCTCCCATGTGCTGAATTCCCATCACAAAAGAAGACACTTGAACACCAAACGCAGAAGGGTGCAAGCGAATAACAGTACATTGACAAATCTTAAGTGATATCAGCAATCCTAGATGTATTTTGCAGCTAAACCAAAATCCCAGTGATACCCAAAGGGCACCGACAGCATTTTTTGGCTCCAGTTCTATGTACCTTTAATGACCCTTTCTTCAACGTACACAATAGTCACCGCTAACATACTTACATATTAAAAATCTATTTATTGATAACTGAGCAGTATTCACTAATTCTAAGCCCTACACCACCTAGGCAAAGCCTGTTAGTCCAAGTCGTTTAGTTTTTAAGCTATCAAGTCAAAGAGTCTTTAAATATCGTGTTATATTATTGTAGTTTGGTTTCCAATGACAAGAATCAAAGTGGCAAGATGCTAGACTGTAACTTGCCTATTAATCAGTTTAGTCTGAATAAGAAAGACCATTTAAAATAGTTTCATGGCATAAAGCAGACCTTTCTTTAATGTGGCATTAGGAATATTAAAGCAACAATGAGAAAAGGGACAATCCCAGGTATTGACAGACACAGGTCTGTGTTTACTGGAGACTAAACAATTACAAGAAGCCTCTTCCTGTGTTCTTACTGACTTAAATAAAACCCAACCAAAACAATGAAACAAAAAGGAATAGCTGTCATAGCAGGGGAAGGAAAAAAAAAAAAGTAACATCACTGTAAGTAAAAGCCAGGTAGCAGTGACACTGCTGTGCCCTTTTAAAGAGGTAAACAATAAAGCATCCACTTTTGGAACCACATAGGCTCTACTTGGGAGTTGCATGAGTTGACTGTCGATGCTTTCCTCAGGGCAATACAGATACATGTAAAATTAAAACATGGTGATTTCAGCAGCACAAAGGAAGTTTTGTTTACATCAAAAAAGGCTTTGCCTCTGAGCTGGGACTCATAAAATAACAGGCTATCTAGACATGAAGAATCAATTCATTATTGAAGATATTTGTACTGTATAAAGGATTCCATGTAGATTGCTTTCAGCAAATGTTTTGCTTTCACTGAATGCTTTCACAGTACTTGATATCCTCATTACAGTTGTAATATTACAATGATATCTTTTTATTACGATGTAACCATCCTTTATAAATTTTAACACAAACAAGCACTTAGCTGGTTTTTATTTAAAAAGGTAATTTACCATATGCCCACAAGAAGCCACTTTTCCGAGCATCTTTGCTATCCTTTCTGCCACACTATACATTATACACATTTACTATAATCCTTTTTGATTTAGAATCTCTGTCAGTCCTGAATTTAACCTGTTGTTCAAAAGCAGGCAGCTGAAAGGGGAAATAGCTTTTGAATGGTATTTTGAGGAGCTCGGCATCAACATGAAAAAGCAAAACCAAACAAAGCCACCCAGCTATTAAACTATATCCAAAGTTAGAGTTCAACCCACACCCAAGGGAAAGACAGAAATGTTTTTTGCTCCCAATTTGTTCACTGGGCGCTGTCATATCTTGTATAATATCTGATTCTTTCAGAAATGACATTTTCATGTCATAAAATATAATTCATCGGGACTCTCAAGTGCTATTTTTAGAGATAACATCCAAGACTAATGAATGCAATACACTATGAAGTTAACATGACTAAAAAGTTAATAAGAAGTTAGAGCTGTCTTGTCTCTGTTCAAGTCGTTCTTTTCTTGACAACACTACACAATACCAGCAATATTCCTCATCTTATCTTTGTCTGAGGTGTGCTTTCACTTAAAACAGTATTTACCACTGAATTAAAACCAAGTTGTCAGTTCTGTGTAGCTACTCTGAACCATCAGAACTGCCTGTGTACGTACCACTGCGTAGCTTATACAACCAACATCAGATCAGTCAGATTTGCTGTGACTTCAGAGTCAATCTTTTAATTCTTTTGCAGAACACCAGACTGAATAAAGAAAAATCCATTATTCTGGACTCGTGTCAGTCTTTCACCTTTCACAGCTTTGTCATCACATTTTCTGTGAGATTTCACCTTTTCTCACATACCACCAAAAACTTCTGTTACACTTTTTTTTTTACTTTTTATCCTCAAATGACTTCAAAAAACCCGAATACAAATATTCTTTTGCTACAAGCCCCTTCTCTGCAATAAAACCAAAAAGTCTTGTATCTCTGCCTCATTTACCCCCACACAGCTCCGACAGGTTTGTGGGCTTCCTTCCTAATGAAAACTAAGATCTATCTCAGGTCTGTCTAGGAGAGCTGGGCAGGGAGAAATCAAATGAAATACAACAAAGGCGAGTGTAGAGTCTCGCGTCAGGGAAAGAATAACCCCAGGTACCAGTATAGGTTGAGGATTGACTTGTTAGAGAGCAGCATGGGGGAAAAGGACCCGGAGATCCTGGTGGGCAGCAGGGTGACCATGAGCCAGCAATGTGCCCTTGTGGCCAGGAAGGCCAATGGCATCCTGGGGTGG